>JXCR01137487.1:105829-143793 GCA_002079205.1 Phalaenopsis hybrid cultivar | reverse complement strand
TTCCTCCTTTGTTAACTTTGAGGAAATTATAACAAGTAAAGTAGAGGAATCTCTTAAAAAGACATATTTTAAATGTTCAGGAAATAATTTCAACTCAAGTTTTGGAGGTTTTTCAATAGATGGACAAAATGATTTGTCTTTGTCTATCATGTCCAAAATTTCAAAACTTTCTTGAACATAACTTAAATCTTCCTTAGAAAGGTTAACACATTGATCTAATTCCTCTTCTTGCTCATTTTCTAAATCTTTTTCTTCAGATTTTTCTTCATAAGTAGACTTGAAATGACATTCACTCAGATATCTTATAACACCCATTCTATAGCATTCCTTTTCTCTACTNTTTAGGCATTCCTCATCAAAATTGAAAATTGCATCTTTCTCCAGTAAATGGCATAAAGGCTTAGCAATCTTTTAAAAGACCTTAATATATCACCTGTAGAATCCAACATGTCCTAAAATACTCCTAATTTCCCTACATTTGTTGGATAAGGTAAATTAGTGATCACTTGAATTTTAGCAGAATCGACTTCCATATCATTTTCTGATATTTGATGACCTAATACAATTCCTCCTGCCACCATAAATTGGCATTTTTCCCAGTTAAGGACTAAATTTATTTCTTCACAGTGCTTAATAACTTCAGAAATGAAGTTCCAAACACTGAAAAGTCATCCATGAATACTTCAATCCCTTTTTCAATTAAATTCTAAATTTGTTTCTTCACAGCGCTTAAGAACTTTAGATAAATGATCTAAACATGAGTCAAATGATTTCCAAATCACTGAAAATTCATCCATAAAGACTTCAATCCCTTTTTCAATTAAATCACAAAAAATTGCCATCATACATCTTCGAAATGTAGCAGAGGCATTACATAAAACAAAGGGCATTCTTCTAAAAGCAAAAGTACCATAAGGACTGGTAAATGTTGTTTTCTCTTGATCCTCAAGAGATATTTGAATTTGATGATAACTAGTATATCCATCCAAAAAATAAAAGTATTTATGCCCACCTAGTCTATCCAACATTTGATGTAGAAAGGGTAGTGGAAAATGATCTTTCCTAGTGGCAAGATTTAATTTTTTATAATGAATGCATATTCGCCACCCTATAACTTATAGGTATTAATTCATTATGCTCATTCACAGTTACAGTTACTCCTCCTTTCTTAGGAACACAATGAATTGGACTAACCCATGCACTATATGAAATATGGTAGATAATTCTAGCATCTAACCACTTTAAATTTTTTTTCTTAACAAGCTCTTTCATAACATGATTTAATCTCCTTTGTGGATCAGCCCTAGGTTTGCAGCTTTCTTCTAGATTAATTCTATGCATACAAATTGAAGAATTGATTCCTTTAATATCAAAAATTGCCCATTCGAAGACTTTCTTAAAATTTTTCAANCTCAAGGAATATAGAGTTGATAAAATGGACGGTGGTGACGAGCTCTAATACTATCATCTTTAATCCACTTTTTCTTAAGGAACATCGCCTTATCCGCTACCTCTACATAACTGGAATGGTTGAATTTCATCCTAAGTTTCCCCCTAATATGTTCTAGATGAGCATGAAATTCAAGCACCTTAGTCTCTAATACAGATATAGTATTCTTCATCTTGTTGATCTTCTCTATATTCCTTCAATACTAACGGCTAAGAAACCGTTATACATCTCTTGTGCATTTTGACTAATGAACTTCTTCCTTCTTCTTCAAATCCATCTCTCATGAAGACACTTTCTCTAAATCTCTCTCTTTCTTAGACTTTTAGGGCTAAAAACAATCCAGGGTGAAATTCCTTCACAAACCCCTTCTATTTATAAGCCTAATTCCCCCTCATAACTTATAGGCACAAATAGAAACTGCCAAGACAAGTTTATTCCAACTAAATGGCAGTTATACCTTCTAGAAATTAAAATTTTCACATGTGATTAAACTGTCGCGCTTAAGCGCCGGATCTGGCGCTTAAGTGTTAGTGCATAATTTTGCACCAGTCAACTTAACGTCCAAATTCTTATTCTAACATGTCTAGGTCACTAAATAAAGTCTAAAAATCATTACTAACACATAATAAATTAAAAAATACTACCCCAAATTTATTAATCATACTCAAAACAACAATCAAAGCAAAAACACACTGATAACTATGTGTTGCCTCCCACAAAGCGCTTGGTTTTATGTCGTCAGCCCGATGTAACCAGTGCTCATTTTAGTTGACCCAACATCATTCCATCATTATATTTATGTTGATCCCTTATATAATAAGGTTTAAGTCTATGTCCATTCACTTTAAAAATTATCTCAGAATTAGGATCTTTAATATCCACAACTCCAAAAGGATAAACTTTTATCACAATAAATGGGCCCATCCACCTTGACTTAAGTTTGCCTAGAAATAATCTTAACCTTGCATTATATAACAAAACTTGTTGCCATGACTGAAAATTTTTAATAAGAATCTTTCGATCATCCCACATTTTCATCTTTTCTTTGTAAATCTTAGCACACTCATAAGATTCATTCTTTATCTCTTCAAGCTCATTTAATTGTAACAATCTTTTATCATCAGCATCTTGTAAATTATAATTAAACTCTTTAATAGCCCAATATGTTTTATGCTCAAGTTTAACTGGTAAGTGACATGCTTTCCCAAATATTAGCCTATATGGGGACATTCCTATAAGAGTTCTATATGCAGTCCTATAAGCCCNTTCTCTCTCCAAATAGTCTTGGATGAGAAATTTTTTCTAAGTATAAAACACTTAACACACATTTTCAATTAAACACATAAGTGACACAAACACTAAACACAAGACATAAACACTAACACACTTAAAAACATGACTCCAAACACACATTTCCTAACACTTAACTTAATGCCACTCTTCATTAGAAGGAATGAATTCTTGTCTTTCAGTAGTCTCTCAAAGAATATAGAGTTGATAAAATGGACGGTGGTGACGAGCTCTAATACTATCATCTTTAATCCACTTTTGCTTAAGGAACATCGCCTTATCCGCTACCTCTACATAACTGGAATGGTTGAATTTCATCCTAAGTTTGCCCCTAATATGTTCTAGATGAGCATGAAATTCAAGCACCTTAGTCTCTAGTACAGATATAGTATTCTCCATCTTGTTGATCTTCTTTATATTCCTTCAATACTAACGGCTAAGAAACCGTTATACATCTCTTGTGCACTTTGACTAATGAACTTCTTCCTTCTTCTTCAAATCCATCTCTTATGAAGACATTTTCTCTAAATCTCTCTCTTTCTTAGACTTTTAGGGCTAAAAACAATCCAAGGTGAAATTCCTTCACAAATCCCTTCTATTTATAGGCCTAATTCCCCCTCATAACTTATAGGCACGAATAGAAACTGCCAAGACAAGTTTATTCCAACTAAATGGCAGTTATACCTTCTAGAAATTAAAATTTCCACATGTGATTAAACTGTCGCGCTTAAGCGCCGGATCTGGCGCTTAAATGTTAGTGCATATTTTTGCACCAGTCAACTTAACGTCCAAATTCTTATTCTAACATGTCTAGGTCACTAAATAAAGTATAAAAATCATTACTAACACATAATAAATTAAAAAATACTACCCCAAATTTCTTAATCATACTCAAAACAACAATCAAAGAAAAAACACACTGATAACTATGTGTTGCCTCCCACAAAGCGCTTGGTTTTATGTCGTCAGCCCGATGTAACCAATGCTCATTTTAGTTGAACCAACATCATTCCATCCTTATATTTATGTTGATCCCCTATATAATAAGGTTTCAGTCTATGTCCATTCACTTTAAAAATTATCTCAGAATCTCTTTAATATCCACAGCTCCAAAAGGATAAACTTTTATCACAACAAATGGGCCCATCCACCTTGACTTAAGTTTGTCTAGAAATAATCTTGACCTTGCATCATATAACAAAACTTGTTGTCATGACTGAAAATTTTTAATAAGAATCTTTCGATCATCCCACATTTTCATCTTTTCTTTGTAAATCTTAGCACTCTCATAAGATTCATTCTTTATCTCTTCAAGCTCATTTAATTTTAACAATCTTTTATCATCAGCATCTTTTAAATTATAATTAAACTCTTTAATTGCCCAATATGTTTTATGCTCCAAGTTCAACTGGTAAGTGACATTCCCAAATATTAGCCTATATGGGGACATTCCTATAAGAGTTCTATATGCAGTCCTATAAGCCTNAATGATTTTTGTAGGAATTTAAAATTAAAATACTTTTGGTATATATATATATATATTTTAATGACACAGTAAAAAGATAACTAAAATTTTTGTAGAAGAAAATTATTTAATATGAAAATATCTTTCTTCTTATCATGAATCAGCAATAAGTATAGGAGTTCTGTTGTAGAAGTATACAAATTGTATTGTGTCAAACATGAACAGTAATATTTTTTACCTTTACTAGAGATGCTATAAAAAACATTGGCTAATTTAAAGTTTGAATAGTTCTGAAGAACGGCTATGTAGGGAAGATACTAGCTTTCACTCTAGAGTTCCCTTAATTCCCTTCACCTGGGGACTAACATTCANGATAACTAAAGTTTTTGTAGAAGAAAAGTACTTAATATGAAAATATATTTCTTCTTATCATGAATTAGTAATTAGTATAAGAATTCTGTTGTGGAAGTATGCAAATTGTGTTGTGTCAATAAGGAGCAATAATATTATTTATCCTTACTAGAGATGCTATAAAAAACTTTGGCTAATTTAGAGTTTGAATAGTTCTGAAGACCGGCTAGGCAGGAAAGATATTAGCTCTCACTCTAGAGTTCCCTCAATTCCCTCCACCTGGGGGCTAACAATCTTGTATCAGAACCTAACATAATAAACCAAGTTGGGGGCTTTAACCTATCACTTTAAAGTCCTCTAACTCTACAACCATCAATGAATACTTCCCTATTTATTTGCACTCAATCATATGAACTACATTCTCATTCATACAACCTCATGTGATTCTTTCTAATTGTTGACTGAGACAATACCATCCCGGTTCTTACATGTTCTCACAATAAGTTTTAACAACTGGATTGGTTAAATCAAGAAGTAGATGAAGTGCATGGATTTAATTCATCACAACTTCTTCCAACATTAAAGATCAATGCTTTTAACTTCCATCCAACACTTTAATTACTTATCATTTTAAGGAGAAAGATAAGGAAAACTACTCAATGAAGTGCATGGATTTAAATCATCACAACTTCTTCCAACATTAAAGATCAATACTCTCCGTTATTCCATCCAAAACTTAATTACTTATCATTTTAAGAAGAAAGATAAAGAAAACTACTCATAATCTATGGAGAAAATTCATCCAAAACTTAATTACTTATCATTTTAAGAAGAAAGATAAAGAAAACTACTCAGAATCCGTGTAGAAAACTAAACCACACTTTAGTTTAAAAGTAGAAATCATTATCAAACCAACAAGTCTTAATTAAAATCAAAAGTAGTGTAAGACAAAAAGATAAAAACTTATCTCAAGTCCCTTACCAAACTCTTGAAGTTCCTTTGAATCTCTTCTCTTTTACAATCACTCAAAACAAAATAATAAAAAGGATAAAGTAAATAAAAAATTGTTCCTGAAAATCTCTCCGGACTAACTCCCCATAAAAGAACTTTTAAAACTTGCCAATATTCTTAGGACTCTTTTCTAAGTCCTCTCTTCTTTCTTTTGTAGTTTTCAAGAGGTGCCTTGGGATCTCTTCAAAATGTGTCTTGATTTGATGTATTTGTCCAAGAGACACATCCTTTCATGATAATTTTCATCCATGGTGGTTACAACCACATATTAAGCCAATGGGTGCCTCAAAAACCTCTTCGAAATTCGTGAAAATTGATTTTACTCGTCTAGTAACTGCCACTGGCGCTTACGCGTGGGGTCTCGACGCTTAGGCGTGTCCTTCTCTGTTAGATCTGGCGCTTAGGCGCTAAAACTCTTTTGCACAATTTTTCACATTTTTGCTCCAAATTTGATCATTTTTTACTCCTTTAAGTAACTGCAAAACACACAAATATCTTCCATTAAAGCGCAATATCTCAAAAATAGGTATAAAAATGTGTCTAAAACATAATATAATTTAGGTGTATCAGTTTGCACAAAATTACTTCCATTAAAGCACAATATCTCAAAAATAGGTATAAAAATGTGTCTAAAAATACTATATATTTTAGGTGTATTGTCTAAAAATACTATATTTTAGGTGTATATCAAAATACAATATCTCAAAAATAGGTATAAAAATGTGTCTAAAAACACTATATATTTTAGGTGTATCATCAATATCTCAAAAATAGGTATAAAAATGTGTCTAAAAACACTATATATTTTAGGTGTATCAATATCATGTCAAACTTTCCTCTGCTTATACTCATCATCATAAGCATTTATTGCTCCTATCTCTCCCAACTGAGTTTGTATATTAACTATGCCCAATTGTTGAATCATAAGTTGGTCCATAATACCTTCTAATGATGTAGAACGAGAAGTGGATGCCCCTACAACTGATGTAGAGGGCCTATTCCTTCTTCCACCTTTAGATTCAACAAATGATTCAACTCTTTAAATCATGTCTCCCAATAGGATTCTGTGGCTGCAATCTTTCTTCATTTCTATGGAACTCTACTACTGATTGCTCACATAAAGTGAAAATCAGAGCAGGGTATCCCAAACCACTAGCTATAGAGCTACCAGCTATACTCCGAGCATGATGAACTATGAGTGCACAAACATATATTGCTTTCATGTTCTGAATGCAATAATTTAACACTGCTCTATCTTTTATAACATCAAAAGATGATTCATTGGTAATAGTTTACAGAGATGAAGTGATGCCATACCTTAGACTGAATAGTCAACATGGAAGAAGGGAAGTTAACTATCTTTTTATTCTTAATCTTCCACTCTCCTCTTTCATCAGTCAAAAAGGCAATCACTTCATCCAGTGGTGAATTAGCCACCAAGATGCAGTGTACTCATCATGAAATATGTTTCTCAGATCATAAAAAGCATCGATCCGATCAATAGTACATTTTACTTGCTTACCTCTAACCAAGATATGATCGCCCTCAGTGAACCTCAAGTTAGCATAGAACTCCTGAATCATGGGGAAAATTTCTACTTTAGTGAAGTAGTAGAATCTTTCCAAATTTCTGGCGAGAATCAACTTCTCGATCTTGCCACTTGGGTTTGCAAATGCCCATTCTTGGATCAATCTTCTGGTCTCCATTTGAGCATTGTAACTATGTTGGGCTTTGAAGTTAATGAATCTTCGTGAATAAAAATCCTCGGATAGCCTTCCCCGCTTTACTTGGGGAGCCATTTGAAAATCTATGTAAATAAAAAATCTAACTCCTCAAACAAGATTATTTGGTAAGAAACTTTCACTATGAGTTTTCTTCAACCTTTTTCATAAAAAATCCCAAATTTTGGATCTTCCATAATGTAGAAAAAATCAATGGTAAAAATAATTTTTTTCTAAGTTAAAGTAAAGCTCTTACCAAAAGAAGATGAAATCTATGATTTTTGCCTCCAAATATTTCTCTATCGGCCTCAATGTAAAGGCCTAGGTCAAGGTTTAGAGGTAGGAGATGGCCCAAGCAGTAAAAATGGAGCTTGTTTGTGTGATTTTGCGGTTTTTTAGGCAAATTGGCGTGTTCGGGTCTTTGACTCATCATGCACCAGTGCTCTGTAAATCCGCGCATCATGCGCCGGAGCTTAAATTCACCAGATTTTGGTTTTTGTGGAAATTTGCTCCGTACCGCTTTATGTCAACTTCTAATTAACTCAAATGAACATTTCTAAACATACATAAACATCACTCTAACCCAAACTTTTACAAACAATACAAAACTCACATTTATATAGAAAATCCGCGCTATTACAAACTAACTGCTTTCAAGCCAACAAACAACCATTTCAGTGTTTTAAGCAAGCCAAACATCCTAACACTGAAATCTAAACATCTAAATACAAAGCATAACATAGATAGCGCAACAATAGTAGTAAATCAAATCCAACTCAATAAAGTAACTAAAACAAACAATATTAAATAAAATGTTTCATGCATAAACTAAATTCAAACATCTTCTTCACTCTCGTCCTCTTGGATATCTCCCATAGAATGGTAGTGCACATACATGTTGTAGAAGGTTGGTAAGAAAACTCATCAGTCGAATCCTCCCCAATCCAAGCATGTTTCTTGAACATACATACCAAACCATCTTCAATACGACCAGTATGTTCAAAATGTTCCTTTAGTCTCCAATCCAGATGATCCAGCATTTCAAAAATATTTGCAATCACATGCATAATATTCTGCACCTTTTTCTCTATCCTTTTGATCTTCTTCAAAGGTGCATTTGAATTTTAGTAAGGCTGAATAGGTAATGAATTATGGAATTCCTGATCTATTAATACATTCATATCATTTTCTTCTCCCATTCTAATACAACTGCAATAGACTTCTGGATCCATTTGCTTCTAAGGAAGAAGCACTTTTTCCCAACTTTCATAAGGTACTTGCGATTGACTGCACAGTGGGAAAATAGTGGATGGATGTCCAAGTCCAGTTGCAGACCCATTCATAATCAAACCAAAAATCAATTTCACAATAATAGCTCCAATATCAATAGGTTTTCTGGTTTGAATACAATAATTTAAAATAACACTCTCCTTAGTCACCTTATTGATCTTCATAGTAGGCAGTAATTTTGATGCAATAAAGAAGTGTCATGCCTTAGAAGTGCAATTTAACAATGATGAAAAAAAACTTACATTCCCATCATCTCTGGCCTCCCAATTAGCATCTTCATCCGTAAGGTATCAGTAGAGTTCATTTATATTGTCTCTCGTAGGGGTAAAATTTGCATAATGACAGATAGACACATTCTCAATCATAAACATCTCATTTATTTTTGAAGGAGTGAATTGCACAAACCTGCCTTGCACATAGACAATTCCTTGGTTGATCCTATGAAGATTTGTATAAAACTCTTTCACCACAAGGACAACTACGATGGCAGTATTGTAGCAAAGCACTTTCCAACGCCTCTGTGTAATAGCCTCTTCCACTCTAGTATTAAGTGTGTTGAATCCTCGATTCATAAATCCCCTTTCTTTCATTAGCCTCTTCTTCACTAGAGCACGACCATGCAACTTCTGCACATCAAAACTGATGAAATTTCTCTTGTTGAAAATTCCAAATATCGCAGTATTTTTGGAGTAGGATGCCATTGGATTTAAAATCTAGTGGCTCTTCCCTCGTTTTCTCTCTTAAAATAAACTTATGAATCAATTTTTGGGAGTTATAAATAGAAGAAACTGCCAAAAACCACATATTGAAACATTTTAAGTCATTTTTGTCGCCGCGGCGCATCATTGTCAATTCTGGCGCATCATTCACCGCTCTCTAGAGTTTGGTGCATCATGCGCCATTTCTAAAAACTACACTATTTAAATTTTGATCCAATAAATTCTCAACTTTTTCATAAAATTAGTTAAATAAAGATGTTTCTAAAGATTTTTCTTAAATACACAGACTATATAAACACAAACATAAATATACGTAAAATATTTTAAAAAAAAAACTTAAAAGCAAAGTAAACAACAATACATATGGGTTGCTTCCCACAAAGCGCTTAGTTTAATGTCGATAACCCAACATTTCTAGTTTTTATTTGGGTGACCCAATATTATCAGCTGTTCTTTGACCATCAAAATATGGTTTCAATCTGTGCCCATTCACTTTAAATATTCTTCTAGTTTTGGGGTCTTCAATATTAACTGCTCCATAGGGATAGATTTTTATAACTTTGAATGACACTTTCCACATATATTTTAGTTTCCCAAGAAATAATTTCAATATTGCATTATATAATAAAGCATCTATCTAGGTTCAAATTCCATTTTTATTGTCTTCTCATCATGTCATTCTTTCATCTTATCCTTATAAATCCTTGCATTATCGTAAGATTTGTTTCTAATTCCTTTAAGCTCATTAAATTGCAATAAATCATTTCTCCCCAATGTCTTTCAAATTTAAATTGAATTCTTTTATATCCCAATAAGCTTTATGCTCCAATTAAACTGGCAAGTAACAAGTCTTCCCAATAATTAATATATAAGGTGACATTCCTATAGGCGTTTTATAAGTAATCATGTATGCCCATAATGTAGTATCTAATCTAGCAAACCAATTCATTTTACTAGGATTAACACTCTTCTCCAAAATTCTCTTAATTTCACAATTAGATTCTTATGCTAAACCACTATTCTTGGGATGATAAGCAGTTGCAATTTTATGTTTTTCCACCAATCTTGCAATTATTGCATTCCTAAAATGAGATCTTTCATCGGTAATGATTACTCTTAGCATTCCATATCTTGTAAAAATATTTTTAATTAAAAATTTTGAAACACTCCGAGCATCACATCGAGATAAAGTGCTTGCTTCAATCCATTTCAAAAAATAATCCACTAATCAATATATAAATATTTCTGAATTATGGTATAAATGGTCCCATATAATCCAATCCCCATGCATAAAAAAATTCAATTTCCAAATTAAAATTTAGAGACATTTCATTTCTTTTTGAAATATTACCCACTCTCTGACACTGATCACATGTTTTTATATATATATTAACAACACTAAATAGAGTAGACCAATAAAATTCAGATTGCAATATTTTATAAATAGCTTTTATTTCCAAAATGACCTCCAAATTAGAATCATGAGATTTTTGAATAATTTCATGAATTTCTTTATAAGGCACACATTGTCTCATTACTAAATTTTTGCATTGTTTATAAAAATAAGAATCATCCTAAAAATAGATTTTACATCATAAATGAATTTCTTGTTCTACTGTTTTGTCAGTCCATAAGGTAAGACACCACTAATAATATAATTTACAATATCAACATACTAAGGTATTTTCCTTCTTTTTACAACATAAAATTGTTCATCAGGAAAACTTTCATTAATTTTTTCTCCAAATAAACTACTTCTTCATGTTCTAGCTGATACACTTAAAATATATAGTGTTTTTAGACACATTTTTATACCTATTTTTGAGATATTGTGTAGGTATTTTTGTGTTTTTCTTTCAGGTACAGGTAAAAAGGTGAAAAATGCTTAAAGGAGTGAGAAAAAATCAAATTTGGAGCAAATAGGTGGAAACTGTGTAAAAGTGTTTTGGCGCCTAAGCATCAGATACGACGCTTAAGCATCGGTTAAACAGAGAAGGCCCTGCTTAAGCACCAGAGGCCCAGCACTTAAGCGTCAGTGAGAGTTATTGGATGAGTAAATTCAGTTTTTGAGAATTTTGAAAAGGTTTTTGAGGCACCTGTTGGCTTAATAGGTGGTTACAACCACCATGGATGAAAATTATTGCCAAAGGATGCATCTCTTGGAGAAATACGTCGAATCAAGACAAATTTTGAAGAGATACCAAGGCACATATTGGAGAATTATAAAAGAAGGAAGATTGTGACTTTGAAAGGGGTCTTGAATGTAATGAGAAAGTTTTGAAAGTCCTAAAATTGGGGAATTAGTTGGAGAGATTTTCAGGAACCACATATTTATCCTTTTTATTTTAGTTTTATATTGAGAGTGTTGTAAAATAAAAGAGATTCAAAGGAACTTCAAGAGTTTGATGGAGGACTTGAGATAAGTTTTTATCTTTTGTTTTAGACTACTTTTGTTTATAATTGAGACTTATTGTTGTTTTGACAATGATTTCTATTTTTAATCAAAGTGTGGTTTTGTTTTCTATTTGGATTCTGAGTAGTTTTCTTTATCTTTCTTCTTGAAATGATAAGTAATTAAGTGTTGGATGGAAGTTATGGAGATTATTGATCTTTAATATTGGAAGAAGTTATGATGATTTAAATCCAAGTACTTCATTTACTTCTTGATTTGGCCAATCTAGATGTTAAAATTTGTTGTGAGAACATGTAAGAACCGGGTTTGTATTATCTCAGTCAACAATTAGAAGGAATCACATGAGGTGTATGAATGAGAATGCAGTTTATATGATTGAGTGCAAATAAATAGGAAACATTCATTGAAGTGTGTAGAGTTAGAGGACTTTAAAGTGACAGGATAAAGCCCATAACTTAGTTTATTATTTTATGTTCAAATACTAGATGTTAGCCCCAAAGTGGAGGGAATCAAGGGAACTCTAGAGTGAGAGCTAGTATCTTCCCTGCCTAGCCGGTTTTAAGAAATATTTAAACTTTAAATTAACCAATGTTCTTTATAGCATCTCTAGAAAGGGTAAAGAATATTATTGCTCTTATTTGACACAACACAATATGCATGCTTTCACAGCATAATTCTTATACTATTACTGATTTATGATAAGGAGAAAGATATTTTCATATTTAGTGCTTTTCTTCTACAAAAACTCATGTGATCTTTTTAAGTTTGTTCTTCTTTTGTCAAAATATTAAAATTACCAAAAATATTTAAATTTTCTTTACTGTGAAAATGACTTTAGTTTAAATAATTGTCTTTTTAAAAATAAAAGGTTTTCCAAAAAGTGCATATTGCATATCTTCCCTGCAGGTTTGATATTCAAGTTTTAAGAAAAAAGTCCTATATTACTTGATAACGATACATATACTTTTGTAGTATCCCAACATATATAAATTAAAAGTTAAATTCTTTTTTTTTTCAAGATCAAGTGTTTGGTTTTGTTGCAAAAAAAGGAAATATAAGTGAAAAATATAATCAGAATTATTGTTATACTGTTCCTTATAAGCAGTTTCAGGATCAAATTTTTGGCGCCGTTGTCGGGGAAGTGAAGTGAAAATTGAAAAGAATCTATTAATTTAAAAGCAAACTTCTATTTTTAGAAAGCTTATTTAAACTTTAAGTTATTGTATTTTATTTTGTGTGTGTTTAGTTTTATTTTATTTTATATTAGTGTATGCATAATTTAGGTTTTTAAGGACTAGTGCCCTAAGATTCTGAATTAGAGAGAATTATTAGAAAAATCAAAAAAATTAAAAAAACTAAAACTCTTAAAAAATCTAAAAAAATTACAGAAATGACAAACCAAAATGATCAAAATGCTAAAATTCATCAAGAGTTTAGATCTTTAAGAGCTTATGCCAACACTACTGTAGATGAACTTCATTGTAGTATTCAAAAACCTACTGTAGTGGCTAATTCATTTGAGCTTAAACCTGCTATTATCCAAATGGTATTAAATAATCAGTTTAGGGGATCACCAACTGAAGATCCAAATTTACATCTTGCCAATTTTCTAGAATTTTGCGCTACATTTAAATACGATGGCGTATCAGATGATGTCATAAGACTTAGATAAAGTTAAGATGTGGTTGAATTTGTTAGCACCTAGATATATCAAAACTTGGGGTGATTTAGCACAAAAATTTCTTGTTAAATATTTTCCATCATAAAAAACTGCGAAGCTTAGAATATTATTACATCTTTTAATCAGTTTGAAGGGGAATCTATTTATGAAGCATGAGAAAAATTTAAAGAACTCTTAAGAAAGTGTCAACACCATGCTATACCAGATTGGTTAATAATTTGAACTTCTTCTAATGAATTAGTTGGATCTCTTAGATCAATTATCGATGCCGCTGCTAGTGGTTCATTGATGTAAAAACCATTTCATGACGCCTATGCTTTAATTAAAGAAATGACTACCAATAATTTTCAATGGCCTTATGAGAGGGTGAATCTGAAGAAAGTAGCCAATATTCATGAATTATGCTTTAATTGAAGAGATGGCTACCAATAATTTTCAATGGCCTTCTGAGAAGGTGAATCCAAAGAAAGTAGCCAATATTCATGAAACTAATGCATTTACTATGTTAGCAAATCAAGTTGCTGCAATTTCAAGGAAGTTAGACCAATTTGTAATGAATTTTTCTCAACCAATTTTCATGATTGAAAAGAATTCATTATGCGAAATGATAGTTTCTCAAACATAACTAGAAACTTTAAATGCCATAAATAATAAGAAGAGTAACCCATATTCAAATTATTATAACACAGGTTGGAAGAATCATCCTAACTTTAACTGGAATAACAATTCAGGTGGTAATAGTCATCAATGGGGGAACAACCAAGTAGACCCATTGGGAAACTGAAACAATCAAGGGAAATAATAATTATAGGTCTACTTATTCTTCAGGTTTCAACAGTAATACACAATTTAAGGAGAAGAAGTTTTCTATAGAACAAGTGGTGTTACAAATTGGAAATCAATTACAAAGTCAATGAGCTACAATTAGACATATTGAGAATCAACTTGGGCTAATAGTAAATTCATTAAGTAATAGATCCCAAGAAACACTTCCTAGTAATAATGAATCAAATCCAAAAGACCATAATAAAGAGCAAGTAAAAACTATTCAATTTAGAAGTGAAATAGAGTTGGAAGGTAGGGTTCAAAAAGAAATTGAAGTAGAGAGAGAAGAAATTGAAGAATCAAAATAGGATGCTCTAAAAGATTCTGAAAGACCTATTTCTCCACTAAAAATGGATTTGAAAAAACCACCACTTCCATTTCCTCAGACTTCGTCAGCAGAAGTTGGATAAGTAATTTTCAAAATTTCTAGAAATATTTAAGAAGCTTACAATTAATATTCTATTTGCTGAAGCCTTAGAACAAATGCCAAGCTATGTAAAGTTTATGAAAGATATTCTCAACAGGATTTGCTAAAGCCTTAGAACAAATGTCAAGCTATGTAAAGTTTATGAAGGATATTATCAACAGAAAAAGGGAAGTTTGAAGATAATGAGACTGTTGCACTTAGTGAGGAGTGCAGTGCTATAATTCAGAAAAAGCTTCCTAAAATGCTTAAAGATCTTGGTAGTTTTACAATTCCATGTGCATAGGAGACTATTTTTTTTTTTGAAAGCTTTATGTAATTTAGGTGCAGGCATTAACCTTATGCCATTGTCAATATTCAAAAGATTTGGATTAGGAGAAATAACCCCTATTACTGTAACTCTGCAGTTAGCAGATCGTTCGATAACATACCTTAAAAGAGTTATAAAATATGTTGTAGTGAAAGTGAATCAATTTATCTTTCATGTTGATTTCATTATGCTTGATATAGAGGAAGATAAAAAGATATCTATCATTTTGGGGAGACATTTCCTAGCCGCAGGAAGAGTAACGATAGATGTGCAGAAAGGGAAATTACTAATGCGCATCAATGATCAAACTCTTACTTTTAATATTTCAAGATCAATGAAATATCCTGCAAAAGGTAAAGATGATGAATGTTATAGGATGGATGCTATAAGATATCTAAGTGAATGCCATTTGAAAAAAACTTATGAAGAAAAACATGAAGAAAAAGATTTGGAACACGAGCAAAAAGAGGAATTAGATCGATGTGAAGAACTTTTTAAGGAAGATTCAAACTATGTTCGAGAAAAAATTGAAATTTTAGACACAATAGACAGAGATAAATCATATTGTCCATCAATTGAAAAATCTCCAGAACTTAAGTTGAAGTTACTTCCTGAACATTTAAAATATGCCTTTTTAGGAAATTCCTCTATCTTACCAATTATAATTTCCTCAAAATTAATAATGGAAGAAGAAGAAAGGTTGATGAAAATTTTAAAGAATTTTAAGAAAGCATTTGGATGGGCAATTACTGATATTAAAGGAATGAGTCCTTCAATTTGTATGCATAGAATTCATATGGAAAAGAACTGCAAACCTAGGGCTGATCCTTAAACGAGACTGAATCTTGTTATGAAAGATATTGTTAAGAACGAAATTTTAAAGTGGTTAGATGCTGGAATTATCTACCCTATTTCAAATATTGCATGGGTTAGTGTAATTCACTGCATTTCTAAGAAAGGAGAAGTAACTGTAGCTGTGAATGAACATAATGAATTAATACCTACTATACAAGTTACAGGATAGCGAATATGCATTGATTAGAGAAAATTAAATCTTGTCACTAGGAAAGATCATTTTCGATTACCCTTTCTAGATCAAATGCTGGATAGACTAACTGGGCATAAATACTTTTGTTTTCTGGATGGATATACTGGATATCACCAAATACAAATATCTCCTAAGGATCAAGAGAAAACAACTTTTACCAATCCTTATGGTACTTTTGCTTTTAGAAGGGTGCCCTTTAATTTATGTAGCACCCCTGCTATATTTCAAAGATGTATGATGACAATTTTTTGTGATTTAATTAAAAAAGGGATTGAAGTATTCATGGATGATTTTTTAGTGTTCGGAACTTCATTTGACTCATGTTTAGAATATTTACCTAAAGTTCTTAAGTGCTGTGAAGAAACAAATTTAGTCCTTAATTGAGAAAAATGCTAATTTATGGTAGCACGAGAAATTGTATTAGGTCATCAAATATCAGAAAATGGTATGGATGTAGATCCTGCTAAAATTTAAATGATCGCTAATTTATCTATCCAACAAATGTAAGGGAAATTAGGAGTTTTTTAGGACATGCTGGATTCTACAGGCGATATATTAAAGACTTTTCAAAGATTGCTAAGCCTTTATACCATTTACCGGATAGAGATGCAATTTTCAATTTTGATAAAGAATGCCTAAAATCTTTCAATTTATTAAAAGAAAAATTAATCACTGCACCAATTATAGTTTCACCAAACTGGGGAAAACCTTTTGAATTAATGTGTGATGCTAGTGAGTATGCTATAGGAGCTGTTTTAGGACAAAGATATGATAAAATTTTGAAAGTAATTTACTGTGCTAGTAAAACTCTTAATGAAACTCAAATCAATTATATAGCAACTGAAAAAAAGTTATTAGCAATAGTATATGCTTTTGATAAATTTAGATCATATTTAATTGGAACTTATTGTGTAGTGCATACAGATCTTTCTATTATTAAGTACTTAATGAAAAGGGAGGATGCTAAACCTAGACTTATACGATGGATTCTTCTTTTGCAAGAATTTAATTTTGAAATAGTAGGTCGAAAGGGGACTGAAAATCAAATTGCTGATCATTTGTCAAGGCTTGAGTTAGAAAAACCACTTTATTTTGAAAAAGAAATTAATGAACATTTTTCAGATGAAAAACTGTTCACTATTAATGAGTGGCATGTTCCATTGTATGCCAACATTGTGAACTTTATTGTTAGTGATATTATACCCTATGGAATGACATACTAGCAAAAGAGGAAATTTATTTCTGAACGACATTGTGAACTATATTGTTAGTGATCTTAAACCCAATGGAATGACATACCAATAAATGAGGAAATTTATTTCTGAAGCTAAGCACTTATTTTTGGGATGACCCATTTTTATATAAACAAGGAAATGATCTAATTATTTGAAGATGTGTACTATTAGAAGAAACTTATGAAATATCCAAAAATGTCGTAATTCTGATTTTGGGGAACATTTTAGTGTTGATAAAATATCATACAAAATTTTACAATCCGGATTCTATTGGCGTATAATTTTTAGAGATGTTAATGCTCATATCAAAACTTGTGATAAATGTCAACGAGTAGGAATTATTTCTAGAAGAAATGAGATGCCCCACAATTATATGCTAGAAGTTGAAATATTAGATGTTTGGGGATTAGATTTCATGGGACCGTTTATACCATCTTTTGGAAATTTATATATTTTTTTAGCCGTGGACTATGTATCCAAATGGATAGAAGTTGTTGCTTTACCTCGATGTGATGCTCAAATTGTTGCAAAATTTTTGAAAACGAACATATTTTGTAGATTTGGGATGTCAAAAGTTATCATTACTAATGGGGGAAGTCATTTTAGAAATGCTATAATGGAGAATATATTAAAGAAATATCATTTAAATCATATGATTGCTACTTCTTATCATCCTTAGACAAGTGGTTTGGCTGAATTATCCAATTGGGAAATTAAAGAATTATGAAAATATCTGTGAATCCAACAAAAATAGATTGGTCAATCAAACTTGACTATGCAGGACTGCATATAGAACTCTTATAGGAATGTCCCCATATAGGCTAATATTTGGGAAAGCTTGCCAATATAGAACTCTTTATAGGAATGTCCCCATATAGGCTAATATTTGGGAAAGCTTGTCACTTACTAGTTGAACTTGAGCATAAAGTATATTAGGCGATTAAGGAGTTTAATTATAATTTGAAAGATGTTGGTGAGAAAAGATTAATGCAATTAAATGAGCTTGAAGAGATAATGAATGAATCTTGTGAGAGTGCAAAGATTTATAAAGAAAAGACAATGATGTGGCATGATCGACGGATTCTTAATAAAAATTTTCAGCCAGAGCAACAAGTTTTGCTATATAATTCAAGGTTAAAATTATTTCCAGGCAAACTTAAGTTCAGGTGGATGAGCTCATTTGTTGTGATAAATATTTTTCCTTATGAAGCTGTGGATATTAAAGATCCTAAGTCTGAGAAATTATTTAAAGTTAATAGACATAGACTAAAATCTTATTTTATAGGGGATCAGCCAGAATAAGCACTAGTTACGTCGGGTTGACAACGTAAAACTAAGCGCTTTGTGGGAGACAACCCATAATTATCAGTGTGTTTTTATTTTGATTGTTGTTTTGTGTGTGAATAAGAAAATTAGGGTAGTATTTTTGAAACTATTATGTGTTAGTAAAGATTTTAAGACTTTATTTAGTGGCGAAGACATGTTAGAATGAGAATTTGGATGTTAAGTTGACTAATGCAAAAATTTGCACTGGAGCTTAAGTGCCAAATCTAGTGCTTAAGTGAGACAGTTTAAAAAGATGTGCAAAATTAATATTCTAGAAGGTTTAACCACCAATTAGTTTGTAAAAATGTGCCAAGGCAATTTCTAAACATGTATAGGAGTTATTGTAAGGATTTAAGCCTATAAATAGAAGAGTTTTCTGAAGGAATTTCACCCTAGATCATTTCTAGCCCTAAAAGTCTAAGAGAAAGTGAGATTTAGAGATAATGTCTTCATGGAAGATGGAAAAAGAAGGAAGAAACCATGAGGAAGAGGTTCATTAGTCAAAGTGCACAAGAGATGTATAACTGTTTCTTAGCCATTAGTATTGAAGGGATATCAGAGAAGATCAACAAAATTGAGGATACTATGGCTTTATTGAAGACCAAGGTACTTGAGTTGCATGTACATCTAGACCATCTACCTCACGTGCTTTTACATCTAGAGGCAAGTACTAAAACCCAAGATCAATTATTGCAGAGGATGATGGATAATATTAATTTTACTATTGATAAAATTTAGAATTTAGAGCGTTTTCCAGAGCATATTGATAGGTATAGTAGGAGAAAGAGTGATTATGAAGACAAATTCCACTCATCTCTGGAGAACCTAATTAGGGGTGACCTAGGAGTGCAATTTCCTCCATTTCCTTGTTATCTTAATTATGAGTTTGCAGAAAAGTGATATAGCAGTGATTAAGAAGATGAGAAGTAGAATTGAGAGATTTTTATGTTTGTAATATGTGTTAGACTATGTGCTTTGGACTTGAGATTTGTGTTGTGTTATTTATTTTTATGTTGTGGACTATATGATGTGGTACTGCTACATTTGCATCTTTTTGATAATATGTACTATGTATTGTGTTTGGAATTTTGTATATTATTGTTATTGTGATGTTTGTGTTAGTTAGTAGTTTATTTTAAATCTAGGGTAGTAACTGTTGTGAGTTTTGTGATTTAGTTAGTTTAGAACTTAACTTAATTCTATATCTGTAGAAGGTAGTACACTTGTGAGTTTTGTGATTTAGTTAGTAGAAAACTTAACTTAATTCTATGTCTTTTGAAAAGATGAAAATCTTGCTAACTTAGGTCTTAAATAATAAATTTTAAATACCGCTACCCTATATTTTTATTTTATCAAGTTTGTGAGTTTGTTTTTATGTTGAGATTGTGAAGTCAAGTTAGTGTTTTAGTTTGCTTTTATGTTTATATCCACTGTTTAGAAGTCTATTGAATCTCCACATGCTGAATTGAAATGAAAATATTAGAAAATTTGATCAAAATTAATTTTACTCATATTTTTAGTTTTATAGTTGTATCATTAGGGTATAACAATTCCTGTTAGCAATTATTTTAATTTTCATTCCTGCTTATATATATTTGATGTTAAACTATTTAATCTGTTAAAAATTTAAGCTTAGGGGATGAAAAATATTTTCAAAACTTTAATTTTATTTGTTCTCAAATGAACTACAAGTGAATTTGATTTGAAGAGAAAAATTGATCATGTATATGAAGTTATATTAGGGAAGTAAAAGTTAATTTTAGAAATAAGTAAAAGAATTTAGTTGAAATATTGAGTAATGAAGAAAAACTTTAAGTTAAAAGTTTTTAGTGTAGAAAATGATTAATATAAGTAACTACCTTTGGTAAGAAACATTGTATTTTTGAAAATTTAGGAAATTTAGACTTTTATTTTTCATACTTTTAAATTTCTTTTATTAAAAATAATTTTTAAAGCTATTATTATATTTATAAGTAAAAGTTTTGTATCAAGTCTTTGCTTTAGGAAAGGAAAAGTAGAATTCAAAATTATTAAATACCTATCCAGACATAGTAATCCTTGCCTAAGAATAGAAAAAGAAAAGAAAAAGAAAAAGAAAAGAAGAAGAAGAAGAAGAAGAAGAAGAAAAAATGAGGGAGGAGAAGCTTGAGGATTAGTGCCTAATCAAAAATTGGTTCTACATTTGATCTTCGTAAAATATAAGACTTGAAAAAATCTTAAGCTTATTGATATAATATAGTCAGTAAAATTATTCTTAATAAAAATTTTTAAGTGAAGATAATAAAAGAACTAAATTCTAAATTTAGAAGACTTACAATATTTCTAAATTAGATAAGAACTTATATTTTCATATCCGCACTTTGACACCTGAAATTCCGTAACGAGTAGATACTTTTTTTTAACATGATAAATTTCTAAACTTTAAGTTGGTCTCATTTACTAAATATTTTTTTTTCTAAATTGGACTACTATATTTCTAAATCTAAATTTTAGTAACTCCTAAAAAAACTCATATACATTTCATACATATTTAGCTTTTTAAAGATTGAAGTGTCATTGGAGGATAAGTAACACTTTAAGTTTGGGTGATTTTGATACGCCTAAAATATATAGTGTTTTTAGACACATTTTATACCTATTTTTGAAATAATGCGCTTTAATCGAAGGTATCTTTGTTTTTTTCTTTCAGGTACAGATAAAGAGGTGAAAAATGATTAAAAAAGTGAAAAATGATCAAATTTGGAGCAAATAGGTGAAAAATGTGCAAATGTGTTTTGGTGCCTAATTGTCAGATGATGCTTAAGCGCCAATTTAACATAGAAGGCTGCGCCTAAGAGCTAGAGACCCCGCGCTTAAGCGCCAGTGGCAGTTATTGGATCAGTAAATTCGGTTTTTGCAAATTTTGAAGAGGTTTTTGAGGCACTTATTGGCTTAATAGATGGTTACAATCACCAAGGATGAAAATTATTTTGAAAAGATGCATCTCTTGGGAAAATACATCAAATCAAGACAAATTTTGAAGAGATACTAAGACACCCTTTGGAGAATTATAAAAGAAGGGAGAATGAGACTTTGAAAGGGGTGCTGAAAGTACTGGGAAAGTTTTGAAAGTTCTAAAATTGGGGAGTTAGTTGGATAGATTTTCAGGCACCACATATTTATCCTTTTTATTTTAGTTTTTTATTGAGAGTGTTGTAAAAAAGAAGAGATTCAAAGGAACTTCAAGAGTTTGGTGGAGGACTTAAGATAAGTTTTTATCTTTTGTTTTAGACTACTTTTGGTTTTAATTGAAACTTGTTGTTAGTTTAACAATGATTTCTACTTTTAAACTAAAGTGTGGTTTTATTTCTCCTAGATTTTGAGTAGTTTTCTTTATCTTTCTTCTTAAAATGATAAGTAATTAAGTTTTGGATGAGACTTTAATCAAGACTTGTTGTTGGTTTGACAATAATTTCTTCTTTTAAACTAAAGTGTGATTTTATTTTCTCCATAGATATGAGTAGTTTTCTTTATCTTTCTTCTTAAAATGATAAGTAATTAAGTTTTGGATGGAAGTATGTTGGTTTGACAATGATTTCTACTTTTAAACTAAAGTGTGGTTTTGTTTTCTCCATGATTTGAGTAGTTTTCTTTATCTTTCTTCTTAAAATGATAAGTAATTAAGTGTTGGATGGAAGTTGTAGAGAGTATTGATCTTTAACGTTGGAAGAAGTTGTGATGATTTAAATCCATGTACTTCATTTACTTCTTGGTTTGGCCAATCTAGATGTTAAAATTTGTTGTGAGAACCTATAAGAACTGGGCTGGTATCGTTTCAATCAACAATTGGAAAGAATCATATGAGGTTTTATGAATGAGAATGTAGTTCATAAGATTGAGTGCAAATAAATAAAGAAATATTCATTGAAGTGTATAGAGTTAGAGGATTTTAAAGTGACAGGATAAAGCCACCAACTTGGATTATTGTTTTTAGTTTTGATATGAGATGTTAGCCCCCAAGTGGATGGAGTTTTTACTTCTCGATTTGGCCAATCTGATACGAGATGTTAGCCCCCAGGTGGAGGGAATCGATGTTTGGTTTATTGTTTTAGGTTTTGATACAAGATGTTAGCCCCCAGGTGGAGGGAATCAAGGGAGGGTTAAAGCCCCCAACTTGGTTTATTATTTTAGGTTTTGATACGAAATGTTAGCCCCCAGGTTGAGGGAATCGAGGGAACTCTAGAGTGAGAGCAATTCCCTGCCTAGCCGGTCTTCAGAACTATTCAAACTTTAAATTAGTCAATGTTCTTTATAACATCTCTGCCTAGCCGGTCTTCAGAACTATTCAAACTTTAAATTAGCCAATATTCTTTATAGCATCTCTAGTAAGGGTAAATGCCTAGCCGGTCTTCAGAACTATTCAAACTTTAAATTAGCCAATGTTCTTTATAACATCTCTTGTAAGGGTAAAGATTATTATTGCTCCTATTTGACACAACACAATCTGCATACTTCCACAATAGAATTCCTATACTTATTACTAATTTGTGATAAGGAGAAAGATATTTTTATATTTAGTGCTTTTCTTCTACAAAAACTCAAGTTATCTTTTTAAGTTTACTCTGTTTTTGTCAAAATAATAAAATTACCAAAAATATTTAAATTTTCTTTACTGCGAAAACATCTTTAGTTTTTAAATAATTGTCTTTTTAAAAATAGAAAGTTTTCCAAAAGTGCATATTGGATATCTTCCTTATGGGTTCGGTATTCAGGTTTTAATAAAAAATTCCTATATTACTTGATAACGATATGTATACTTGCATAATATCCCAATATATAAAAATTAAGAGTTAAATTCTTATTTTTCTTCAAGATCAAGTTTTTTGTTTTGTTGCAAAATAAGGAATTATAAGTGAAAATTATTATCAGAATTATTGCTATAATGTTGCATATAAGCAGTTTCGGGATCACTTGCTTAGATAGATGATCAACAGTTTGATTATCAGTCCCTTTTCTGTTGACTATCATAAAATCAAACTCTTGCATAAGAAGCACCTATCTAATTAATCTTTGTTTAGCATCCTTTTTTTGTATCAAATATTTAATAGCCAAATGGTTAGTATGCACTATACATTTAGCCTAAGAGATTTCTTACTTCACTTTTCTATGGGATCCATACTGGGGTTTTTAAAGAAAGTACTATATTACTTGAAGCGATACGTGCACTTGTGTAGAACCACTAGTGTGTGAACTATTTTATATATTTTATATAACATATCAATTTTGCACATTAACTACTTAATATAAATTGGGTCAAGTTATTGACCATATTTTTTTAAAACAAAATTACTATGTAATTTCGAGATGGGACAAGTTTTTGGCACCGTACCGGGGATTTAAATTGACATAATACACGTAGAAATACAACACACACTTACGCATGTCAACTCCCCCAAACTTAAATGTTACTTGTCCTCAAATAACCCTTTTACTACTTAAAAATATGACTTAGGATTGAGATTAACTTATAAATTTCTGTACTTTAGTTTAATAAATAAAATATTAAAATTTAATAAAAATCTTTAATAACTTAGATTCAAACTCTAAGTCTAAGAGAACTTAGTAATCAAATTTAAGATTTCTGAATCTCTATTCATTTCAAGGATAATTATAATTTGTCATATCAAGGATACTTAGAACATTCAAATGAAAAGAACTTCATGAAAACTTTACTAGTAATGCTACTAATAATCTAATACAAGTTTAGAAAATGTAATAAAGCCTTTTCCTTAAGTTGATTCAAGTGAAGCCAATTTTTTATTAGACATCTCATCAAGCTTTTCCTCACTCAATTTTCTTTTCTTTTCTTTTTTTCTTTTCTTCTTTTTTTTTTTCTTTTGGGATCTTTGCAATCCTTTCTTTTCTTCTTATTTTTTTTTTTCAAGTGAGGATTACTATATCTGGATAACCTTTAATAATTTTGAACTTCATTATCCTCTTCTTAAAGTCAAAACTCCTTACCTTTCTTTACTTTATAAATTCATATTAGTTTATGATTTTTCATAAAGTATCATTTTTTTTTCTTACATGAAACTCTAAAATTCTTAGCATTTCAAAAATACAATTTCCTTTACTTTAAAAAGAAAAATATAGTCTTATCATTTCACACAAAATATCTTTAACTTTAGAACTAACCTTCATTATTAAAAACTTTTACCTAAATTTACCATAATAATTACAAACATAAATATAGTCATTTAAAGTTAAACTCTAATATCCATTGTCATGTTAAATTAATTTTAAAAATATAGTCAATTGAGGACAAATAAAATTTAGTTTACTTCTTTTTAAAAGAAAAATTTTTTTCCCAAACTTGAATTTTTAAATTTTTTACTCTTAATTCCATAAAATGTAGCAAAAAGAAAATGTAAAAGTTGAATCTATTAACTACTACAACATCCTATCAAATTCATATACATGCGTAATCAAGAAAGAATGACTACAGGAGAAAGTAAATCTAGCCTAAAACATGCTTGCAATAATATTAAAGTAAAGGAAGTGTACTAAATTTAAAATTTATTTTTCTCCTTGCCTCCAAACTTGATTTGTAACTTGTATAGCATTCAGTACAGAGAAAATAAGCAGGAAGAAAAATAGTTCAGAAATGCTATCTATCATAAACATATAAAAGTATTCATCGGGACAGAATAATATGCAAAAGAAAGTAAGTCTAAACTAAATAATGCTTAATAAAATGGAAAGAAAGGTCTAACAAGCAGAACATGTATTGTTTTAGGAATATATATATTTATGTGTTCTCCAAATCTTTGTATTATTGTAACACAAACATAAACACACATGATAAATAAGGTCAATTCTTCCCATAACTCATTGCATCTCACTAACTTACTTCTAATTTCTAACAGAATCACTACACAGATATATTGGGTAATTATAAATGATTTATAGATTTTAATCCTAAACATAAGAGCATTCCTGATATATTGGCTCTTGAGCCAACCTCGGGTGTCACCATTTCTCGTTAATTAAGTGTCTCTAGCAGTTATAAGGATAGTGTAAATTCATCCACACGTTACTCATCAAATAGGTTAGCTACTCCTATCAAATGAAAATAAAGTTAGAGAAAAGAAGTAACAAAATTGAGATGGAACTGTCATTGTTAAAATTCATAATGTCTCTTGTAAAAGTTATGTCCGGGTGAGACCCGAGTCGTAGTAGACTTGTTAATCTAATTACTACAAGAGAACATACAAGTCTAACAATAATAAGAAGTTAAGAAATCACCTCCCTCATAATTCAAAAAGATTTAATCAAACCACTAACAATCCAAACATCTACCAATCATCAATCAAACTAAACAATCCATACTAAGGAAAACACAGTATAACACTAAAAATCATAACTCTTAAGCACACTAAATCAAACCATACTGATAGCTATGATTTGTCTCCCATAAAGCGCTTTGTTTAACATTGTCAGCCTGACAAATGATTCCACTTGGATCAAAATTCCATTTAAGTAATCCTTGATCAATCACCCAATCTTTTCCAGATCTAGAGATTCCTTCAAAGTCCTCGAATTTAATTTTATTTCTTTCAGCTCTTTCTTTTCATAGTTCATGTCCTTGTTCCAAATATTTCTTTCTAGATCCAATATTATTCTAGTAATTTTCTCAATTTTCATATTAATATTATTCTTAAATTTTATAAGAAATGGATCTTTATAAGATACTTCATGATCTCCCAAATTTTGGATTAAATTTTCTCTATATAATTTAAATTATGGATTAAATTCTTTTAGGTTACTCTTTTATTCATGGTTGCCTTTAAATTCTTCCCCTTGGTACTGAGTAAATGGTAGAGGTGGTCTTTCTATATTTATCTTAGTTGAGGAAATAAGTTTTTCTAATTCCTTAAGAATTTCTTCCATTGGTCTTTCAATCGCCTTATCCTCATCTTTCAACCCAAAGTTCTTTTGAAACATATCCTCAAACTCTCTTCTAAAGATTTGTTCAATAATTTTAAATTTCTCATCATTCATCTCCTTAAGGTTTACCTCAGGGTTACTAGGTAAAATCTCTGGTGGTAATAGTAAATTGCATTAATAATGTGCCTCCATTGGTTTTCTATATTCCTTTTCGGAATTTCTTAATTTTCCAATTGTCTCATCATTTGAATCACAACCTCTTCTAAAATTAATTCCTTCTCCTCATCTTGTGGGTTGGAGTTAAATTGATGAGGATTATTAATTGAGTTAATAATTTACCCCAGTTGGTTTTCCATATTTCTTTTTGCGGTCCCTTGACACTCCAGCTCACTCTGCATTTGAATAACAACCTCTTCTAATAAATCCTTCTCCTCATTCTGGGGGTTGAAAAAACTACGAGGAAAAGAAATTTCATTATTATAATAGCCCTAATTATTCCAACTACATGTCTGATTAAATTGATTATCTTTCCAAAATTAGTTTTCTCCTCCAAAATTATTATTCCTGTTCAAAATCACATGGTTTTCCCAACTTGGATTATAATAAATAGAATAAGAATTAGGTATTATATGACCATATCTTTCTATGTATTGATCCAACTTCCTCTCAATATCTACAACATGAGAACTTAAAATTGTAAGCATATCTTCTTGAAAATTTGCCACTCCCTCGGGATTTACCTTTTCAAAGTTACTAGCATTATAATCTAAATTTGAAAATTCATTATATCATTGATCCGCCATTTCTACATTAAATTCATGGAGTCTTTTCAAATCTCTCCCAAAAGTTCTCTCCAAATCTCACTTGTAAAATTCAATGTCTGCAGCTCTTGAACTACACATACAAATCTAAAGACTTAACTAATAGGATAGATATCAAAAATATTTTTGGTATTTTTTAATTTTTTTTTAAAATAAACACAAAATTATTAAACACACTATATAATAATTCTATAAATTCCAAATCCAAGTATTACAGGTTTAGCTAAAATTGTCCTAAAGTTCTTACCGAAGCGTCCCCGAGAACGGCGCCAAAAACTTGATGTGCCCCTAGTGTGTGTTGTATTTTTGCATGTTTTATATCAATTTAAATCCCCGGTACAGTTCCAAAAACTTGACCCTTCCCAAAATTCTGCAGCAATTTAGTTTTAAAAAATATGGCCAATAACTTGACCTATATTATATTAAGTAGTTAATGTGCAAAATTGAAATTTTATATATAATATATAAAATAGTTAACACACTAGTGATTCTACGCAAGTGCATGTATCGCTTCAAGTAATATAGGTATTTTTTTAAAAACCCCAATATCGATGCATAGAGAAGCGCAGTAAGAAATCTCTTAGGCTAATTCTAGTATACTAGTATCAAGACTTAGTTTGAAAGATGGAAATTCTTATGATAATAACATAAATCACAATATTCAAACTATAAAATTAAAGTAAGAAAAATAAGTTAAAAATGGGTTTAATGAATGCTAATAGAAATGTATCTAAAAGACTAAGTTTATTAAACTTCAAAATTAAATTTATTAAGACAAAACAAAGTTTTGTGATGAAGAGTGCAAATTTAAGAAAGCATCCTTACCCTTTACAATGAGTTTATGGATTGTGAAGAAATTAAAATAATTTACAAATATATAAAATTGTTTTGTGCAAATAGGAACAATCATATTCCTTACCCTCTTCCGAGTGCTATAAAGAACATTGACTAATCTAGTGTTTGGTCCTTATTTACGTGGTTAGACTGGGAGGATACTGGCTGCAACTTTAGAGCTCCCACTACTCTCTCACCTGAGGGCTAATAATCTTGCATCAGTTTCCAATCAACTGGATCAAATTAGAGATTTTAATCTGTCACCTTAAAATCTCCAATTCTGCATCCACAAAGTATATTTCTCTATTTATTTGCCCTCAATTCTATGGATGACATACTCTCCCATGAAATAAAATGTTATTCTCCCCATGTTATAGAAATCATAGCCCTTTTAGAACATATGTTTCTCAACACATTTTAACATTACAATTGATCAGATCGAAAGTAAATGAAGATCAGAGTTTGAATCATCATAAATTATAGACATTTAAAACCATATAAAATAAAATTAATTCTTCACAAAACCAAATCTCAAAGTAGGGAGAAGGATAAAGAAGAATACTCAAAATTCATGAAAGGATACGACAAAACATATATTTCATTAATAAAAAAATGTTTACAATACAAAAGAAATAGAAGACAACTTATCTCACAATCCTTCCCAAGCAAATCACTAGAAGTTCTCTTCAAGTCATTCTCTCTTTACAAGCACTCTCAATTCTCTCCTAGAAATGTAATGAAGAAGAAATCTGTCACCATCCCTCTCCTCTTGCAATCCTTGAAGAAAATATCTAAGCCCTTGACTTTCTCTCTCTCTCTCTCTCTCTCTCTCTCTCTCTCTCTCCCTTTCTGTCTTCTCACTCTCATGCTACACACACACACACACACACACAGACACCCCTAGACTCCTCTTCAAGCCCTAGACTTGTCTCTTTTTTATTAAAGACTGTCTCCCTCCAAAAAAAATTCAAAATTCCCTCCAAAATTCTATCCAAGAGCCAACTCTTTTGAATTCAAATTACATGTCCATTGATCCAAGAGACATATCCCTTTATAAAAGAACCTTTTAAAGTGTCTAGATGCATTGAATTACTTCAAGGGGTGTTTAGAATAAGTTTTCTTTAAAAATTCATGCAAAAACTCATCTCGAATCGATTTAATTCACAAAAAGTGATCTTCAGTGCATATGGCGCCAAATCGGCACATCATGCGTGGCGCAGTTGTCTGGATTTTGGTGCATCATGCACCGGTTTGGCTCATCATGTGCCACCCTGCAGCAGCTCCACTGTTTTGCTCCGTTTACCTTCGTTTCAACTTTGTTTTGCCCCGTTTCAGTTGTGTTTTGCTCCTAACAAATATACCTACAAAATAAGCATGAAAATAACTTTTTTTAAAGTGTAATTTCATTCAAAAATATGTGAGAAATGTAAAGTAAATTAAGCATAGAAATATATATTGAAATGTGCCAAGTTAGAATTTTCTTTCTTGATCGTTTGTACTCCAAATTGCACATTTTTTGCTTCATTTTCTCCAAAAGTCGATTTCTTTTATCCGAAACAACAAAAATATGCAAAATACCCTCCTTTAAAGTGTAATATCATTAAAAATCATTAAAATTGAACATAAAATATATATGAAAAGGTAGGTAATTTTTAGGCGTGTCACTGCCTAAGAAAAACAAAACTGAAGTTAAAATAAAAAATATATTTTTAGCCTATTTATTGAATTAAATATTAATTAAAGGTACCAAAAATCACAAAAATGCCAAAACAATGTGTCAAAATATCATAAAACACTTTCTAATTGAAGAAAATAACTTTAAGATTTTTTTATGAATTTTTTTTATTATAAAAATGTATTTGAAGTAATTAAATGTATTTTCCTATATTTTTTTAATTAAAAATTATAAAAAAAGTAATAAAAATAAAAAAATTTTAATTAATTTCTCTTGGTTCTCTTGAGTCAGAGAGATTTAAAAATTATAAAAGGTAATTTTCAAAGTAGAATATATTTTCTATTCATTTATTCATTAAGGTCAACAAAAAATTACACTAAATGAAATAAAATTCAAAAAAACATGGAAATTAGACTGAGTGATCCTCTGACGCTTGTGAACCTCCTAAGATTTTCTTAATTAAGTAAATGAATCAACTTTTAAAATCCTTATTTTTGAAATTCAAATAATTATAAAAAAAAATAAAATAAGGAAAAATATGAAGTCTTCTCTGGTGTCTTAATTAACCCATGAGTCGCAAGCCAACAAAGTGTTAAAGTCATTTTAATTAAATTGAGGGAATTGTGAAGTAAAGAACCCTAAAGGCAAAATGATAATTATGAAATTTTGAGCCGTAATTAAAATTTTAGGCCAAACTAAGGGGTGAAAGTGTAATATTGATCCTAATAGATTCCTTAGGATGATTGAAACATAAAGAGATAAGAGGTAGAAACCAATTCACACTATTCTCTATAAGAGGGTAAGATTGCAATTAATCAAATTGTTATAGTTTGAAAGATGAGTACATTGAATGATTCTAATGTGAAGGGCATGAGATAGCAGGAAAATAATTAACTAATTTGAAGCCCACAAACTAAAGGTTCAATATGATTTAATCTTTTAATAAGGGTTAAACAAATTACATAAAACTTTTGCTAAATTACAAATTTACATGTTAAAGATCTAAGAGCTTGGTAGTGAGCTAAGATCAATCTAAAACTATCTACATGGAATAGAAAGGAAATAACATAACTTTTCTTAAACACTACAATCTCACTTAAATGATTGGGCTCATCCCCGGGGTGACCACTCATCTAAACTTCATACATAACAAGACAAGTAACCCCTAACCTACTCATAGATTAATTAAGATATATATTGAACACAACTTTAAGACAACATAATTCACTCTAGGACAATCAATTCAACAATCTAGTAAGACCAGAATTAACTTAAAATGATTAAGGAGGTCCCAAGTTTGTTTAGAGTTAGCCTCTGGATATTCTTGTGAGATTCTAGATATTTTAGAGGACCTCTAAGGTTGCTACGATTTGTTGAAGAAGAACATCTTCAAAATACAACAACAACTAAATCAACATAAAATTTCTAATGAATCACCAAGTTATGAATTGAAACTTGATAATTCACAAATCAATAGAAAATACCCCAAAACTACTTATCATATATTAATAATCCAAAGCTCAAGGGTTTGGGCTTTAGATAAAGTGGCTAAACCCTTATCAGCAACTGAGGATATTTGGTGTGGCCACATATGTATCATTAAGCGGGTGTAAGTTTGAGGTTCAGGTGGTAAGGGCAATGGAGACATTGCTTTTGTGTGCTAAATGAGGGATATGAAGTGAGATTTTAGAATTGTATCTCTTACCTCAAGGATCCTTCGGAAAGGGGATAGGAACAATAATACTATTCACCAAAACTTAGTAAGAAATTACCCCTTACATTCTTAGGTTGTTGGCAGTATAGTTCGAACAAGATGATTAACTCGCAGACAATCTAATTTTTTCCAAAACATATTTAAATATAATCAAAATATAATTTTCTCAAAATATCACCACTTTTGATTGCTAAGAAAAACAATACATGCATGAAAAAGTAAAATAGTAGTAAATACAAAATTATTTACATCCGCTTTGATTTGGTTAGAATATCCTCTTCTAAGATGCTCTTCTAAGATTACTTGGTCGAAAAATTCTGTCAAGGTTGCAAGCACACAGCCTAGCTTTGAGCCCCTACCTTTACTAAGCTCTTACATTTAGCTTGGTCTTTCATATGTGACAGTGGGTTTTGTTTTGCTTGATTCATGTTTTACTTACAATGTATCTAAGTTTTCTCATACATTTTTTTATCATGATTTTCTTGAGTTTCCTTTCTTCTGCTTTATTATCTTATGCTTGTTATACTCACCCCCTTTTGCAGCAGTAGTAGAGGCCCAGGTACGCACATTTGTATTTTACAGCATTTTTACTATAACAATCTCTTTCACAACCCTTTACTTTTGCATTTATTTATAAAGTTACAAGATCTTTTGGATAGAAAATAGTAGTCGGTTTACCTATGGTGGATCACTATAAAACTTAAACACATACCTTTTAATTAATTAGACTGACGAAAATTGAAGGAAAAATACAAGAAATAAAATACTAAACCTGGAGCAGCTACCGACAAGGAGCTTGGAGCAGGTGAAGGACGATAATCTACTACAGCAAAATAGATCTACAACAACAAAACAATAGTCAATTTACCTATGGTGGATCACTACAAAACTTAAACACATACCTTTTAATTAATCATATTAACAAAAATTGAAAGAAAAATATAAGAAATTTTATACTAAACCTGGAGTAGCTACCAACAAGGAGCTTGGAGCAAGCCGAAGCAGGTGGGAGACGATAATCTACAACAGCAAAATAGATCAACACCAACTAAACTTTTTCTAGAATTAAACAACAAGCCATAGGACTTTGAGGTAGCTCATCTAGCATAAAATAAATCCTCAATTTATCTTTAGGCCTTTCCATATCCATGTTGTACAGACTAGGCCCTTACTCTTTCCAGGCTCTGAGGCTGTCATTCGTTACGACATAAACCTTCTTATCTTTCAGGCCATTTGTATGACTGTGTCATGTAAATGTAAGCCCTAGATAATAAAATTGGCACGATGAAACATCAAAATAAATATCTTTTTACAAAACATAAAGCCACACGATAGGATAATTTGGGAAGTCACCGAGGTTCTCCTCAGGATCTGTGACCTCCCCTACTTTTCTTCCCTTTAGATTCCAAAATAATTGTTCATATTCGGTCCATTCCCATTTGACTTTTCATGTCCAACCTTGAAATTCTAAACTATGAAATTCTTGAAGACAAATACCTTTGATCCAAATCGAGAGTCTTCTTAGGTAACTTTGGTGATTTGAGATGTAATTAAATATAGAGGCTTGCCTCTATAGGAAGCTTTCCATGTAATATAAACCCTATCTAATATTTTATATTAGATAGGGGAACTTTTTGGTCAACATAAAAAGGATTCGCAGACCAAATGGATGTCATAAACTCATTAGTTTATTTAATTAAGCTTCATTATCAAGTAATGTATTTATTCTTAGGGATAGGTGCATTACTCGTGGTGTTGTGCTCATTTTTTTAAACTATTAAATGAATGAGATCTTGTTAGTTTCATTTTTCAAAAAATTAAAATGGTATTTTCCAACAATTAAAATTATATATACACATTAAATTAAATCCAAACATTATTTTCAAGGGACAATTTTAGCGACCGACAATTCCTACAACCCTTACAAGGCTCAGCTGGCGTATACTCTGGCAATAAGGGCTCTACAACTAGAACCATCTCTATTTGTCTCACTAGAGATCGGAAAATTGTAAACCCCACTAAGTGATCTGGCCTCTGGGCTTCCCCTTGCACTGATGAAACATCTAATGAAGTTTTCTCTGCACTCATTCTTTTTTCCAATTGATCGAGCATTTGGTGCTTGCGATGATTCACGTTGCGACACTTTGTGCGAGACAATGCCGCTTTCCTGGGTTGCCTTGGGGGAACTCCCTTCACTGGAGCACTGAAGAGCTTGCCTTTTGTAGTTAGGGTCATGGACTGCATATGTCTGGCCTCTTCTATGAAACTGCTGGTCCTTGGAGCTTCGTTCCCATTATTATCAATTTTTCTCTTCTTCTCGGTGGTAACCTCTCTTCAACTCTGGAATTTAAGCATTGTTTTCAAAACTTCTTTCTCTTCTAAACTAATCACTTTCAATAGAGGTCCTTCATAGTACATTATGACTTGCTCAAAGTTGAGTTCAAAGTTTTTTATGGTGTCATGTGCCACCTTTTCCTCATCAAGTGCGAGAGTGGTGTAGTTTCTGAAAGAGAAAATCAGTCACTGTCCCGACATTTTTCTGCAGGAAATAGGAGAGACATCAGAAGGCAGAAGTTCAATCCCAACAAGAACCATATGCTATTATTAATCATTATTTATATTTGAAGCTGTGTATATATTTTATTACAAGTGTATACATTTTCTTTTCTTTCTTTTTTAGTTAATTTTATGAGATTCCATATTTTAGTGCAAATAAATTTTAATTTTATTTATGAAAAGTACTTTTTTATTTCTATTACAAATCATTTTATTAGATCCAGTCTTAGACAAAATTGCCACATTAACATTTCTAGGGGTCAATCTTGTCTCTAAATCTTGTTCCCTAAAACATCATGACACATAATACTTCTTCAGATATTGCTCGTTGATTGGAAGAGTAGGCCTTTCACCATGACAATCCAACAACTGGTAAGATCTTCTAGAGTAGACCTTCTCAACAACAAATGGTCCCTCCCAAGTTGGTTTAAACTTTCCCCCTATCTTACAGTGTGCAATAATAGGTCTTCTAAGAATGAGAACAAGGTCACTAACTTTGAACATCCTTGGGGGGACCAGCTTATCGTGGGCTTGTACCATCCTGGCCTGTTACAATCCTAGATTCTATTGTGCTGTCACCTCCCTTCAAGAATTTAAAATTCTTGAAGCTTGAGTTTTTAATTCTCTTCTATTGTAATCTTATTTCTACGATGATCCTGAGAGAGGGTAGTTGCACCTTCAAGAGGAGCATGGCCTCAGACCCATACACTAAAACGCAGGGTAAAAACTGAGTATGAGTTGAGTTTTGTATGTCATCTTGTATGCCCACAATGCTTCTAATAGTTTTTAGTGCCATCCTCCTCTATTGTCATTCAATGTCTTGTTTAAAATCTCTACCAGGGTCTTGTTGAAAGCTTCTGCAAGTCCATTTGCTCAGGAGTAGTAGATTGTAGAATATCTCTAATCTATCTTGCATCATCTGATGAAGTTGTTGATTTTGGCGCTCTAAAAAGGTTAAACCATTTTACAAGATAGTTCTATAAGAGATACTCAAATGGTATGCAATCTAAGTCTTAAAGAACTGAAAAACGTGATGTGTTGTGACTTCTCGCAACAACACTGCTTCTGCCCACATCGAGAAATAGTCACTGTAGTAAGAATGAATCTGTGTCCTTTTGAAGATGGAGGGTATATTGGACCCACTATGTATGTGCCCCAACACTCAAATGAACATGATGCAATCGTCAGGTGTAGCACATTCAGAGGTTGATATAGAAACACTTCGTGTACCTGACACTGATGGCAACTTCTGACAGTTTTCATGTAGTCAATCATCATGGTTGGCAAGTAGTACTCCATCCTTTTAATCTTCATCTTCATATTTTAGCCTGATTGGTGATCACTGTATAGTTCTACATGTACTTCCTTAACAATCATTTGTGCTTCTGACTTTCTCAAACACCTTAACCACATCTGATCAAAAGATCTTCTATATAAGACATTAATCACTAAAGTGTAAGATAATGCTCTCTTCTTGATCTGATGTATTGCTGACATGACCTCCAGTAACTTCCCTTTCTACAAGTACTCAACAAATGGTTGGCACTAGTCGTCTGTACCTTCAGCCACTATAGCTACTTTCTCTTCCTTTCCCAATTTATGTAAGGTGTCCAGGTTGATCTAAGTCAAAACTTGGCATCTTGTAATGTGATCTCAATCAAATCTTTTTGTAGACATGTGAACTCAGCAAGCTTGAATAAAGTGCTTGCATGAGTGTTATCCCTTCTTGGTATCTGATACATTGTCACATTGGGTATTTGCTCCAACAACCTCTTGGTGTAACAATGGGACTATATTGTCCTGCCACTTACTGAATGATGAGCTGTGATTCATTGTATATGTCAATGTTTATTATATCCATTAGTATTAAAAATTCTAATCCAGTTATAAAGGCTTCATACTTTGCTTCTTTATTTATACACGGCTCTGTCAGGTGGTAAGAGAACCTCATCATCCCCTAGTCTGGTGTAAAGAAGACCAAATTGATTTTTACTTTGTCGAGGATTATCATATGTGAATTCTTCTATCTTCACACTGATGAAGCTCCATCAAAGTACATCTTCCATTCAACATTGGGATGTCCTATAGTCATCACTTACTCATCCGGTAGGTCGTTGCTAAGCAAAGAATTAGTTGGCAATGGGTGCACTGTGAGGTATCATGCTAAAATCTATCCCTTGATGGTGTGAAGAGGAGTGAAATTTATATTCAATTGTAATAAAATTATTGACCATCTTGCTAATCATCTAGAAAGTGTTGGTCGGGTCATCAAATATAGCAATAAATTAGCCTTCAAGATAAGGTTGACCTTATGAGAAAGCATGTAATGTCTAAGTATTTGAGTGGTGAAGATTATAGATAGAAAATGCTTCTCAATGGGTGGATACTTTACCTTCGCTGGTATTAGATGTTGACTTAAGTAGTATAAGGTGTTTTCCTTGCCCTCATCGTTGACCTAAGGTAGGAGGGCTTCGAGGGAGTTGTCAAACGTCGCGGTATAAAGTATCAATGGTCCACCCGAAATTAGGATCGCTGATATAGGAGGCGTCATTAAGTATTGTTTAATACTTTCAAAGGCTCGTTCACATTTCTTGCCCCAAGTAAATTTGGCATCCTTTTTTATTATTGTGGAAAAGGACTTACATCGTTCCGACAGATTAGATATTTCTAAGATGGCTTTAATCTGTCGGTCGCCAAATTTGGATAGTATATTTGATTTAATAAATATATATTGTATAATTTTTAAAAATAATAGTTTAATATAAAAAATACAAGACCAAACCAATCCCATATAGAAAATAATTTATATAAAAAAGCACTACACTACAAGTATGCATTTATCCCGAGGAATAAAAATATTACTTACTAGTGAGGTTCAATTAAGAAAATTACAAAATTTATGACATCCGTTTTATTCTACATAACCATTTATGTTGGCCAGCAAATTTCTCATATCTAATATAAAAGATTAGACTGGGTTTATCTTAAGCTGGATTCTAAAGTTTCCTAGAAGGGCAAGCATCTATAGTTAATTATATCGTAGACAATCAAAATTGCCTAAGAAAACTCTCGATCAAAATTAGAAAATATTGTCTCCAAGAATTTTAAAGTTTATGACATTCATGGTTTGACAAAGGAGTATCAAATGGGATAGGCTTAAGNCAAATTGACCATCAAGTCAACTTCAAAACAATTTTCATCCTTCATGAAAATTGTTCATCATGAAATTTTACACCAAACCCAACAATCAATTTGAGCCAGCCCAAAGCTAGCTCAAGTTTGACCCAAGTTTAGCCCTACATGCTTAACTTAAGTCTAAACTCAAATCCATTAAAACCCATCCAAATTAACCATCAAATGAACTTCAAAACAACTTTCATCCTTCGTGAAAGTTGTTCATAATGATGTTTTACACCAAATAAAACAATCAATTTGAGCTTAGCCCAAATGAAAGTTGTTCATAATGATGTTCTTCACCAACCACAACAATCAATTTGAGCTTAGCCTATGACTAGNACTCATCCAAATTGACTACCAAATCAACTTCAAAACAACTTTCATCCTTCATGAAAGTTGTTTATAATGATGCTTTACACCAAATAAAACAATCAATTTGAGCTTAGACCAAAGCTATTTGTTCATAATGATGTTCTTCACCAACCACAACAATCGATTTGAGCTTAGCCCATGGCTAGCCTAATTTTGACCCAAACTTAGCCCAACATGCTTAAAATGGGTCAAAAATAAAAAAATGAATTGATTAACCAATTGACCTCAAAATGACTTTCACCCTTCATGAAAGTTGTTCCTCATTATCTCCTACACCAAATGCCATATTTAATTGGGCCAATTGGCATGCCTAACCTTGCCCAAAAATAA
>JXCR01137487.1:63295-93097 GCA_002079205.1 Phalaenopsis hybrid cultivar | reverse complement strand
TACAACCACACTTAAGTTTAAAAGTAGATATCATGCAAACAAATAAGAAGTCTAAGTTAAAACCAAATGTAGTCATAAAGATAAAAGCTTATCTCAAAACCTCTCCACCAAACTCTTGAAGTTTCTTTGAATGTCTTCTCTTCCTTTTTCTTACAATACTCTCTACTCACACACTACAATTCCTCTCTTCTTCTCTCCAAAAAAAATATCCTAATTAATCTATGAGAGAGGCATCGATGGAGTTGCTATGGGGGCCTAGAAGTCTCTCTTGGGAGCTGGGGAAATTTTAAGAGAGACTTCTTCAATCCAATCAAGTCTTCTTTTTTAATTTTACAAAAAGTGTTTTAGTTTCTCTTCAAAATGTGTTCAAATTCAATTAATCTTCCAAGAGTTGTCTCCTTTCAAAAGCCAATTGAATGTATTTTATGTCCATTAATCATTTCCCACGTTTTCACCAAGAGTTGCTTTAGACACCTCTTCAAAAATTCATCCAAATTCATTGAATCATCAAGTAACTACCTCTGGCGCTTAAGCGCAAGCTATGTGGTGCTTAGGCACGACCTTCTCATTTTTTCTAGTGCTTGAGTGTCAGTTCTGAGCTCTTAGGCGCCATATTTCTTTTGCGCACCTTCTTCATTTTTGCTCCAAATTTGATCTTTTTCACTCATCTTACCATTTTTCATTCATTTGATTGTACATGAAATAGAAATACACAAATACCTTCTATTAAAGCACAATATCCTCAAAAATATGAATAAAAATGTGTACATAAATGCTACATATTTTAGTTGAATCACTGACCCCGGGATGGGAACTGAAATTTTGGTACCATACCTAGAATGAGAATTAGAAGCCTTACTCCATTTACGGGGGTTTCACACTGATCTCGAGAAGATGTCACATTAGGAAGGAATGCTCAAGTACTCACATCCAACCTAAGAGATAATGAACTACATTGGAAAGGAAAGCTCAGGAACTCACATCCAACCCAAGAGGTAGCGAAGAGAGAATTTTGGTACTACCCCAGATGGGAACTGGAATTCCTGGTATCAGAATCAGAAGCCATACTCCATTTAATGGNAGATATTTGATATCCCAGCTCTATAGGGATAAAATTTTATCACAACAAATGAGCCCATCTACCTGGACTTAAGTTTTCCTAGAAATAATCTTAATTTTGCTTTTTATAGCAAAATTTGTTGCCTTAACTCAAAATTTTTAATAAGAATCCTCCAAAATGCCACATCTTCATCTTTTTTTATAAATCTTAGTACTCTCAAAGGATTCATTCCTTATCTCTTCAAGCTCATTTAAATGCAATACTCTTTTCACACCAGCGTCCTATAAATTGTAATTAAATTCTTTAATAGCCCAATATGCTTTATGCTCAAGTTCAACTGGTAATTGACACTTTCTCAAATATTAGCCTATATGAGGACATTCCTATAGGAGTTCTATATGCAGACCTATAAGCCCACAAAGCATAATCAAGTTTGACTGACCAATCCATGTTTGTTGGATTCACATATTTTTTATTATTCTTTTAATGTCATGATTGTAAAATTCAGACAAACCACTTGTTTGAGGATGATTAGCAGTAGCAATTTGATGATTGATATGACATTTCTTTAATAATTTCTCCATTATTGCATTCCTGAAATGACTTCCNGAAAAATTCAATCCAAATTAGTCTAACTTCCTTGAAATTGTAGCAGGTTGATTTGCTAACATTGCAAAAGCATTAGCTTTATGAATATTGGCTACTTTCATAGGATTTACCCTCTTAGAAGACCATTAAAAAATATTAGTAGCCATCTCTTCATTTAAAGCATAAGCTTCATGAAATGGTTTTGACATCAATGAGTCACCAACAACGACATCGATAATAGATATAAGAGATTCAGCTAATCCATTGGAAAAAGGTTTGAGTTATTAACCAATATGGTATAGCATGGAGTGGACACTTTCTTAGTAGTTCTTTAAATCATTCATATGCTTCATAAATAGATTCTCATTCAAACTGACAAAAAGATGTACTATCATTTCTAAATTTCACAACTTTTTATGGCGGAAAAAATTTAGCAAGGCATTTCTGCGCTAAATCACCCCAAGCTCTGATATATCCAGGTGCTAATGAATGTAACCATATGTTAGGCTTATCCCTCAATGAGAAAGGAAAAAATCTAAGTCTTATAGAATCATCTGAACATAATCATATTTAAATGTAGCATACAACTCTAGAAAATTAGGAATATGTAAATTTGGATCTTCAGTTGGTGCTCCCCCAAACTGAATATTTGATATCATTTGAATAATAGTATGTTTAAGTTCAAATAAATTAGTCACTATAATAGGTTTCTGAATACTACAATGAAGTTCGTCTACTGCAGGGTTTGCATAATCTATTAACAGACTAAATTTCTAATTAATTAAGTATTTTGTTTATTTTAGTTTATCATTTCTTAAAATTTTTGGTCTTTTTCTGTGTTTATGATTTTTTTGATTTTTCTAATAGTACTTTCTAATTCAGAAACTTAAGGCACTAGTTCTTTAGAACTTGAACTACGCATATATTACTACGAAACAACATAAAATAAAATCACACAAATAGAAACTTTTATAAAATCAACACTATGATATTCCTAAAATAAATCTAAAAGTTTAAATATAAGTTTCTAAAAATAGAAATTTGCTTTCTAAAAATTTCTTAAAAAATTTTTATTCTCGCTGGCAACGGCACCATAAACTTGATTCCAATTTTATATGATAGTTCGATGTATGTAGTTATAATCTTAATTTTTCATTACTTAAATTTCTTACTTTGCAACAGTGCCAAAAACTTGACTTTGAAGCAAATAAGAGTACAATTATTATATTTTAATATGAGATACTATGTAAGTATACATATGGTTATCAAGTAATATAAAACTTTTTGAGTAAGCCTCGAACATCGAACCTACAGGGAGAATTTCTATCTTTAAATAAGTCAAGAAAATTAGATAAAAAATTCTACTTTGCAAAATATTCGTGCTTAAAGTATAGATGTTATAATTGGAATGAAAGTTCGATTCTTTTTGGTAATTTTTTTATAATTGAAAATAAAGTGAATAACTAATTAAATTTAACTAGATATTTGTAAGATAAAGGCAATATATATAAAATATATGTTTTCTTATCATGAATTAATAACAAGTATAGGAATTTTATCGTGGAAGTATTCAAATTGTGTTGTGCCAAATAGAAGCAATAATATTCTTTACCCTTACTAGAGATGCTATAAATAACATTAGCTAATTTAAAGTTCAAATAGTCTTGAAGATGGGCTAGGTAGAGAAGATACTAGCTCTCACTCTAGAGTTCTCTCTTCCCCATTTACTCGGGGCCTAACATCTCATATAAAACACTAAAACTATAATACAAATTAGGGGCTTTATCCTGTCACTCTAAAGCTCTCTAATTCTACACCTTTCAAAGTTTATTTCCCTATTTATTTGCACTCAACTATATGAACTACAGTCTCATCCATACAATCTTATGTGATTTATATCATTAGTTGACTGAGACAATACCATCATGGATCTTACATGTTCTCACAATAAATATTAACATCTTAATTGGCCAAATCAAGAAGTAAATGAAGTACAAGGTTTAAAATCTTCATAACTTATTCCTACAATTAAAATTAATACTTCACACAACANCTATCATTGCTCTTCCTGTGGCTAGGAAAGGTCTCCCCAAAATGATAGGTATCTCTTTATCTTTCTCCATATATAACATAATGAAATCAATAGGAAAGATAAATTGATCCACTTTCACTAAGACATCTTCTATAACTCCTTTATGATAGGTTATTGAACGATATGCTAACTGCAGAGTTACAGTAGTAGAGGATATTTCTCTTAATCCCAATCTTTTAAATATTGATAATAGCATAAGGTTAATGCTTGCACCTAAATCACATAAATATTTCCCATCAAATATGTCTCATATTGAACATAGAATTGTGAAGCTAACACGATCTTTGAGCTTTTCAGGAAGCATTTTTTGAATTATAGCACTGCACTCTTTACTAAGTACAACAGTCTCATTTTCTTCAAACTTCCTTTTTCTGTTAAGAATATCCTTCATAAACTTCACATAACTTAGCATTTGTTCTAAAGCTCTGGTAAATGGAATATTAATCGTCAGTTTTTTAAAGATTTCCATAAATTTTGAAAATTGTTTATCTAACTTTTGTTGATGAAGTCTTTGAGGAAATGGAGGTGGTAGTTTTTCCAAATCAATTTTAAGTTGAGAAATAGGTCTCCCTAAGCCTTTAGGAGCATCCTCTTTTGGCTCTTCAATTTCTTCTCTCTACTTCAATTTCTTTTTGAACTCTACCTTCCAACTCTCTTCCGCTTCTAAGTTGAATGGCTTTTACTTGATATTTATTCTGGTTGTTTAGATTTACTTTTGTATTATTAGGAAGTGTTCCTTGGGATCTATTACTTAATAAATTTGCTATTTGTCCTAATTGATTCTCAATAGTTCTATTTGTAGCACTTTGACTTTGTAACTAATTTCCCATTTGTAACACCACTTCTTCTATGGAAAACTTTTTCTCCTAGAATTGTGGATTACTATTAAAACCTGGAGGATAAGTAGGTCTATAATTATTATTGCCTTGGTTGTTCCAGTTTTCCAATGGGTTTACGTGATTGTTCCCCATTTCTGATTATTACCACCCAAAGTATTATTCCAGTAATAGTTAGGATGGTTCTTCCAACCTAGTTTATAATCATTTGGATGTGGTTTATTTGGCTTGTTGTTTATGGAATTCAAAGTTTCTAATGATGTTTGAGAATCTAACATTTGGCCTAATGAATTCTCTTCAATCATTGTAATTGGTTGGGAAAAATTCAATCCAAATTAGTCTAACTTCCTTGAAATTGTAGCAGGTTGATTTGCTAACATTGCAAAAGCATTAGCTTTATGAATATTGGCTACTTTCATAGGATTTACCCTCTTAGAAGACCATTAAAAAATATTAGTAGCCATCTCTTCATTTAAAGCATAAGCTTCATGAAATGGTTTTGACATCAATGAGTCACCAACAACGACATCGATAATAGATATAAGAGATTCAGCTAATCCATTGGAAAAAGGTTTGAGTTATTAACCAATATGGTATAGCATGGAGTGGACACTTTCTTAGTAGTTCTTTAAATCATTCATATGCTTCATAAATAGATTCTCATTCAAACTGACAAAAAGATGTACTATCATTTCTAAATTTCACAACTTTTTATGGCGGAAAAAATTTAGCAAGGCATTTCTGCGCTAAATCACCCCAAGCTCTGATATATCCAGGTGCTAATGAATGTAACCATGTGTTAGGCTTATCCCTCAATGAGAAAGGAAAAAATCTAAGTCTTATAGAATCATCTGAACATAATCATATTTAAATGTAGCATACAACTCTAGAAAATTAGGAATATGTAAATTTGGATCTTCAGTTGGTGCTCCCCCAAACTGAATATTTGATATCATTTGAATAATAGTATGTTTAAGTTCAAATAAATTAGTCACTATAATAGGTTTCTGAATACTACAATGAAGTTCGTCTACTGCAGGGTTTGCATAATCTATTAACAGACTAAATTTCTAATTAATTAAGTATTTTGTTTATTTTAGTTTATCATTTCTTAAAATTTTTGGTCTTTTTCTGTGTTTATGATTTTTTTGATTTTTCTAATAGTACTTTCTAATTCAGAAACTTAAGGCACTAGTTCTTTAGAACTTGAACTACGCATATATTACTACGAAACAACATAAAATAAAATCACACAAATAGAAACTTTTATAAAATCAACACTATGATATTCCTAAAATAAATCTAAAAGTTTAAATATAAGTTTCTAAAAATAGAAATTTGCTTTCTAAAAATTTCTTAAAAAATTTTTATTCTCGCTGGCAACGGCACCATAAACTTGATTCCAATTTTATATGATAGTTCGATGTATGTAGTTATAATCTTAATTTTTCATTACTTAAATTTCTTACTTTGCAACAGTGCCAAAAACTTGACTTTGAAGCAAATAAGAGTACAATTACTATGTTTAAATATGAGATACTATGTAAGTATACATATGGTTATCAAGTAATATAAGACTTTTTGAGTAAGCCTCGAACATCGAACCTACAGGGAGAATTTCTATCTTTAAATAAGACAAGAAAATTAGATAAAAAATTCTACTTTGCAAAATATTCTTGCTTAAAGTATAGATGTTATAATTCGAATGAAAGTTCGATTCTTTTTGGTAATTTTTTTATAATTGAAAATAAAGTAAATAACTAATTAAATTTAACTAGATATTTGTAAGATAAAGGCAATATATATAAAATATATTTTTTCTTATCATGAATTAATAACAAGTATAGAAATTTTATTGTGGAAGTATTCAAATTGTGTTGTGCCAAATAGAAGCAATAATATTCTTTACCCTTACTAGAGATGCTATAAATAACATTAGCTAATTTAAAGTTCAAATAGTCTTGAAGATGGGCTAGGTAGGGAAGATACTAGCTCTCACTCTAGAGTTCTCTCTTCTCCATTTACTCGGGGCCTAACATCTCATATCAAACACTAAAACTATAATACAAATTGGGGGCTTTATCCTGTCACTCTAAAGCTCTCTAATTCTACACCTTTCAAAGTTTATTTCCCCATTTATTTGCACTCAACCATATGAACTACAGTCTCATCCATACAATCTTATGTGATTCTTATCATTAGTTGACTGAGACAATACCATCATGGATCTTACATGTTCTCACAATAAATATTAACATCTTAATTGGTCAAATCAAGAATCAAATGAAGTACAAGGTTTAAAATCTTCATAACTTATTCCTACAATTAAAATTAATACTTCACACAACTTCCATCCAATACTTAATCACTTATCATTTTAAGAAAAAAAGATAAAGAAAACTACTCAGAATTCATCGAGAAAATACAACCACACTTAAGTTTAAAAGTAGATATCATGCAAACAAATAAGAAGTCTAAGTTAAAACCAAATGTAGTCATAAGGATAAAAGCTTATCTAAAATCCTCTCCACCAAACTCTTGAAGTTTCTTTGAATGTCTTCTCTTCCTTTTTCTTACAATACTCTCTACTCACACACTACAATTCCTCTCTTCTTCTCTCCAAAAAAAATATCCTAATTAATCTATGAGAGAGGCATCGATGGAGTTGCTATGGGGGCCTAGAAGTCTCTCTTGGGAGCTGGGGAAAATTTAAGAGAGACTTCTTCAATCCAATCCAAGTCTTCTTTTTTAATTTTACAAAAAGTGTTTTAGTTTCTCTTCAAAATGTGTTCAAATTCAATTAATCTTCCAAGAGTTGTCTCCTTTCAAAAGCCAATTGAATGTATTTTATGTCCATTAATCATTTCCCACGTTTTTACTAAGAGTTGCTTTAGACACCTCTTCAAAAATTCATCCAAATTCATTGAATCATCAAGTAACTACCTCTGGCGCTTAAGCGCAAGCTATGTGGTGCTTAGGCACGACCTTCTCATTTTTTCTAGTGCTTGAGTGTCAGTTCTGAGCTCTTAGGCGCCATATTTCTTTTGCGCACCTTCTTCATTTTTGCTCCAAGTTTGATCTTTTTCACTCATTTTACCATTTTTCATTCATTTGATTGTACATGAAATAGAAATACACAAAATCCTTATATTAAAGCACAATATCGTCAAAAATATGTATAAAAATGTGTACATAAATGCTACATATTTTAGTTGAATTACTGACCCCGGGATGAGAACTGAAATTTTGGTACCATACCCAAAATGAGAATCAGAAGCCTTACTCCATTTACAGGGGTTTCACACTGATCTCGAGAAGATGTCACATTAGGAAGGAATGCTCAAGTACTCACATCCAACCTAAGAGATGATGAACTACATTGGAAAGGAAAGCTCAGGAACTCACATCCAACCCAAGAGGTAGCGAAGAGAGAATTTTGGTACTACCCCAGATGGGAACTGGAATTTAGCTATTAGCCCTGGTATCAGAATCAGAAGCCATACTCCATTTAATGGGGTCTCGCACCAATCTCAAGAATTTGAATTTGCTACATTGGGAGGGAAAGCTCAGAGACTCACATCCAACCCAAGAGGTAGCGGAGAGAATCAAAATTTAGGTATTAACCCCATATGGGAATTAGAATTTAGGTACAATCCCCGGAATGAGAATCATAAGCCTTACTCCATTAAAGGGTGTCTCACACCGATCTCGAAAAGATGTCACATTAGGAAGGAAAGCTCATGGACTTACATCCAACCAGAGAGGTGCGAGCTACATTGGGAAGGAAAGCTCAGAGACTCACATCCAACCTAAGAGGTAACGAAGGGAAACAAAATTTAGGTACTGACCAAAGGTTTTTGTGGAGATGGAAAACTTGTGGAAAGGATGTGGAAACTTGTGGATGGAATCAAAATCCTTGCACCGACCAGAAAATTTCATGAATTTGGAAAACAGGGATAGATGTGGAAAAATTTTGGATGGAATCAGAATCCTTGCACCAACCCAAAAATTTCATGAATGCAGAAAACAAGGATGGAATGTGGAAAAATTATGGATAGAATCGGAATCCTTGCACCGACCCAAACATTTTGTAAATGTGGAAAATGGGGATGGACTGTGAAAAATTTGTGGAAGGAATCTGAGTCCTTGCACCGACCTAGAAATTTTAAAAATGCGGAAAACAGGGATGTAATGCGGAAAATTTGTGGACGGAATAANATTTCTCCTAATCCCAATCTTTTAAATATTGATAATAGCATAGGGTTAATGCTTGCACCTAAATCACATAAATATTTCCCATAAAAGATGTCTCATATTGAACATAGAATTGTGAAGCTAACACGATCTTTGAGCTTTTTAGGAAGCATTTTTTGAATTATAGCACTACACTCTTCACTAAGTACAACAGTCTCATTTTTCTTCAAACTTCCTTTTTCTGTTAAGAATATCCTTCATAAACTTAACATAACTTAGCATTTGTTCTAAAGCTCTGGTAAATGGAATATTAATCGTCAGTTTTTTAAGGATTTCCATAAATTTTGAAAATTGTTTATCCAACTTTTGTTGATGAAGTCTTTGAGGAAATGGAGGTGGTAGTTTTTCCAAATCAATTTTAAGTTGAGAAATAGGTCTCCCTAAGCCTTTAGGAGCATCCTCTTTTGGCTCTTCAATTTCTTCTCTCTACTTCAATTTCTTTTTGAACTCTACCTTCCAACTCTCTTCCGCTTCTATGTTGAATGGATTTTACTTGATATTTATTCTGGTTGTTTAGATTTACTTTTGCATTATTAGGAAGTGTTCCTTGGGATCTATTACTTAATAAATTTGCTATTTGTCCCAATTGATTCTCAATAGTTCTATTTGTAGCACTTTGACTTTGTAACTAATTTCCCATTTGTAACACCACTTCATCTATAGAAAACTTTTTCTCCTAGAATTGTGGATTACTATTAAAACCTGGAGGATAAGCAGGTCTATAATTATTATTGCCTTGGTTGTTCCAGTTTCCCAATGGGTTTACTTGATTGTTCCCCATTTCTGATTATTACCACCCAAAGTATTATTCCAGTAATAGTTAGGATGGTTCTTCCAACCTAGTTTATAATCATTTGGATGTGGGTTATTCGGCTTGTTGTTAATGGCATTCAAAGTTTCTAATGATGTTTGAGAATCTAACATTTGGCCTAATGAATTCTCTTCAATCATTGTAATTGGTTGGGAAAAATTCAATCCAAATTAGTCTAACTTCCTTGAAATTGTAGCAGGTTGATTTGCTAACATTGCAAAAGCATTAGCTTTATGAATATTGGCTACTTTCATAGGATTTACCCTCTTAGAAGACCATTAAAAAATATTAGTAGCCATCTCTTCATTTAAAGCATAAGCTTCATGAAATGGTTTTGACATCAATGAGTCACCAACAACGACATCGATAATAGATATAAGAGATCCAGCTAATCCATTGGAAAAAGGTTTGAGTTATTAACCAATACGGTATAGCATGGAGTGGACACTTTCTTAGTAGTTCTTTAAATCATTCCTATGCTTCAAAAATAGATTCCCATTCAAACTGACAAAAAGATGTACTATCATTTCTAAATTTCACAACTTTTTATGGTGGAAAAAATTTAGCAAGGCATTTCTGCGCTAAATCACCCCAAGCTCTGATATATCCAGGTGCTAATGAATGTAACCATGTGTTAGGCTTATCCCTCAATGAGAAAGGAAAAAATCTAAGTCTTATAGAATCATCTGAACATAATCATATTTAAATGTAGCATACAACTCTAGAAAATTAGGAAGATGTAAATTTGGATCTTCAGTTGGTACTCCCCCAAACTGAATATTTGATATCATTTGAATAATAGTATGTTTAAGTTCAAATGAATTAGTCACTATAGTAGGTTTCTGAATACTACAATGAAGTTCATCTACTGTAGGGTTTGCATAATCTATTAACAGACTAAATTCCTGATTAATTAAGTATTTTGTTTATTTTAGTTTATCATTTCTTAAAATTTTTGGTCTTCTTCTGTGTTTATGATTTTTTTGATTTTTTTAATAGTACTTTCTAATTCAGAATCTTAGGGCACTAGTTCTTTAGAACTTGAACTACGCATATATTACTACGAAACAACATAAAATAAAATCACACAAATAGGAACTTATATAGAATCAACACTATGATATTCCTAAAATAAATCTAAAAGTTTAAATATAAGTTTCTAAAAATAGAAATTTGCTTTCTAAAAATTTCTTAAAAAAATTTTATTCTCCCTGGCAACGGCACCATAAACTTGATCCCAATTTTATATGATAGTTCGATGTATGTAGTTATAATCTTAATTTTTCATTACTTAAATTTCTTACTTTGCAACAGTGCCAAAAACTTGACTTTGAAGCAAATAAGAGTACAATTACTATGTTTAAATATGAGATACTATGTAAGTATACATATGGTTATCAAGTAATATAAGACTTTTTGAGTAAGCCTCGAACATCGAACCTACAGGGAGAATTTCTATCTTTAAATAAGTCAAGAAAATTAGATAAAAAATTCTACTTTGCAAAATATTCTTGCTTAAAGTATAGATGTTATAATTCGAATGAAAGTTCGATTCTTTTTGGTAATTTTTTTATAATTGAAAATAAAGTAAATAACTAATTAAATTTAACTAGATATTTGTAAGATAAAGGCAATATATATAAAATATATTTTTTCTTATCATGAATTAATAACAAGTATAGAAATTTTATTGTGGAAGTATTCAAATTGTGTTGTGCCAAATAGAAGCAATAATATTCTTTACCCTTACTAGAGATGCTATAAATAACATTAGCTAATTTAAAGTTCAAATAGTCTTGAAGATGGGCTAGGTAGGGAAGATACTAGCTCTCACTCTAGAGTTCTCTCTTCTCCATTTACTCGGGGCCTAACATCTCATATCAAACACTAAAACTATAATACAAATTGGGGGCTTTATCCTGTCACTCTAAAGCTCTCTAATTCTACACCTTTCAAAGTTTATTTCCCCATTTATTTGCACTCAACCATATGAACTACAGTCTCATCCATACAATCTTATGTGATTCTTATCATTAGTTGACTGAGACAATACCATCATGGATCTTACATGTTCTCACAATAAATATTAACATCTTAATTGGTCAAATCAAGAATCAAATGAAGTACAAGGTTTAAAATCTTCATAACTTATTCCTACAATTAAAATTAATACTTCACACAACTTCCATCCAATACTTAATCACTTATCATTTTAAAGAAAAAAAGATAAAGAAAACTACTCAGAATTCATCGAGAAAATACAACCACACTTAAGTTTAAAAGTAGATATCATGCAAACAAATAAGAAGTCTAAGTTAAAACCAAATGTAGTCATAAGGATAAAAGCTTATCTAAAATCCTCTCCACCAAACTCTTGAAGTTTCTTTGAATGTCTTCTCTTCCTTTTTCTTACAATACTCTCTACTCACACACTACAATTCCTCTCTTCTTCTCTCCAAAAAAAATATCCTAATTAATCTATGAGAGAGGCATCGATGGAGTTGCTATGGGGGCCTAGAAGTCTCTCTTGGGAGCTGGGGAAAATTTAAGAGAGACTTCTTCAATCCAATCCAAGTCTTCTTTTTTAATTTTACAAAAAGTGTTTTAGTTTCTCTTCAAAATGTGTTCAAATTCAATTAATCTTCCAAGAGTTGTCTCCTTTCAAAAGCCAATTGAATGTATTTTATGTCCATTAATCATTTCCCACGTTTTTACTAAGAGTTGCTTTAGACACCTCTTCAAAAATTCATCCAAATTCATTGAATCATCAAGTAACTACCTCTGGCGCTTAAGCGCAAGCTATGTGGTGCTTAGGCACGACCTTCTCATTTTTTCTAGTGCTTGAGTGTCAGTTCTGAGCTCTTAGGCGCCATATTTCTTTTGCGCACCTTCTTCATTTTTGCTCCAAATTTGATCTTTTTCACTCATCTTACCATTTTTCATTCATTTGATTGTACATGAAATAGAAATACACAAATACCTTCTATTAAAGCACAATATCCTCAAAAATATGAATAAAAATGTGTACATAAATGCTACATATTTTAGTTGAATCACTGACCCCGGGATGGGAACTGAAATTTTGGTACCATACCTAGAATGAGAATTAGAAGCCTTACTCCATTTACGGGGGTTTCACACTGATCTCGAGAAGATGTCACATTAGGAAGGAATGCTCAAGTACTCACATCCAACCTAAGAGATAATGAACTACATTGGAAAGGAAAGCTCAGGAACTCACATCCAACCCAAGAGGTAGCGAAGAGAGAATTTTGGTACTACCCCAGATGGGAACTGGAATTCCTGGTATCAGAATCAGAAGCCATACTCCATTTAATGGGGTCTCGCACCAATCTCAAGAATTTGAATTTGCTACATTGGGAGGGAAAGCTCAGAGACTCACATCCAACCCAAGAGGTAGCGGAGAGAATCAAAATTTAGGTATTAACCCCATATGGGAATTAGAATTTAGGTACAATCCCCGGAATGAGAATCATAAGCCTTACTCCATTAAAGGGTGTCTCACACCGATCTCGAAAAGATGTCACATTAGGAAGGAAAGCTCATGGACTTACATCCAACCAGAGAGGTGCGAGCTACATTGGGAAGGAAAGCTCAGAGACTCACATCCAACCTAAGAGGTAACGAAGGGAAACAAAATTTAGGTACTGACCAAAGGTTTTTGTGGAGATGGAAAACTTGTGGAAAGGATGTGGAAACTTGTGGATGGAATCAAAATCCTTGCACCGACCAGAAAATTTCATGAATTTGGAAAACAGGGATAGATGTGGAAAAATTTTGGATGGAATCAGAATCCTTGCACCAACCCAAAAATTTCATGAATGCAGAAAACAAGGATGGAATGTGGAAAAATTATGGATAGAATCGGAATCCTTGCACCGACCCAAACATTTTGTAAATGTGGAAAATGGGGATGGACTGTGAAAAATTTGTGGAAGGAATCTGAGTCCTTGCACCGACCTAGAAATTTTAAAAATGCGGAAAACAGGGATGTAATGCGGAAAATTTGTGGACGGAATAAGAATCCTTGTACCTACCTGAAAATTTAGTGAATGAGAAAAACATGGATGGATTGCGGAAAATTTGTGGACGGAATCAGAATCCTTGAACCGACCCAAAAATTTCATGAATTCTCATGTAGAGTGTAAAACTTTGGAAAAAAGATGTGAAGACTTGTGGAATTTGTGCAAAGTGTGAGTAGTGGGAATTCATGCAGACAACAAAATTCACACAACGAAGAGTGTGGAAATTGTGTGAAGAATGTGGGATGCGTGCGGAGAACGCAAATCGTGAAATTTCAAGAGAATTCATTTATCATTTTTATCATTTTTGTTATTATTAAGATTATCTTTCTTTTCAAATTTGGTTTTCTTTTTTTCCTTTAACTTTTAATTTTAATTTTCTTTTATTATCAGAATTCTTTTGTATCGTTCTTCGTTTGTTAGAGTTTGGGACCAACATACGATCTTGCAACTTTTTAACAACGTATGCTGAAATATAGAATAAACTTTGTTAAATCTGCTTCAACACGTTNAGTGTTGATTCTTAACAGTAATTCTAGCCCTTCTGTTTCTCAGTGGCTAACTATGTTCATTAGGGGGGCTTCGTAGTTCACATTGAATTGGCCATAATCCAAGTCGAATTTTATAACACCACCCTAGGCTGCCTTCTTTTTATCAAGNAGTGTTGATTCTTAACAGTAATTCTAGCCCTTCTGTTTCTCAGTGGCTAACTATGTTCATTAGGGGGGCTTCATAGTTCACATTGACTTGGCCATAATCCAAGTCGAATTTTATAGCATCACTCTAGGCTGCCTTCTTTTTATCAACTGTGAGATTCAAGCCATCATTAAAGGAGAATATCAGCCTCTGTCCCGACATTTTCCTGCAAAATACAGGAAAACATCAGCGTGCTCACATTCAAAATGAACAAAAATAATAATAAATTATTATTAAGTTGATTTTAAGCNAGGAAAACATCAGCGTGCTCACATTCAAAATGAACAAAAATAATAATAAATTATTATTAAGTTGATTTTAAGTTAAATATATGCAAGCATTTTATTTAATTTAATTTTACGGAATTCAAAATTTAAACAGAAGATTTAAAGGTGCAAATTTAGATTTTTATTTTATTAAAAATGATTTTGTTAAACAACATTGGACCCAGTCACAGATGCTAGTTAAATATCCATTTTTGGAACAAGTATCACTTTCAAAATTTGCTTGAAGAGCATCAGGTGGCATAGTACTTCTTTAAGTGTCGTTCGTTGACCGGTAGCATGTGTCTCTTGCCCTGAAAAATCCACTCACTGGTAAAATCCTTCTAAATAGACCTTCTCCACCATGAACGGTCACTCCCNTATCCATTTTTGGAACAAGTATCACTTTCAAAATTTGCTTGAAGAGCATCAGGTGGCATAGTACTTCTTTAAATATCGTTCGTTGACCGGTAGCATGGGTCTCTTGCCCTGAAAATCCACTCACTGGTAAAATCCTCCTAAATAGACCTTCTCCACCATGAACGGTCACTCCTAAGTTGGTTCAAACTTTCCACCTATCTTGTGATGTGCAAGGATAGGTCTTCTGAGAACAAGTACAAGATCACCAACATTTAACGTCCTTGGGCAGACCAGTTTATCATGGGCCCGGATCATCTTCGCTTGGTAAAGTTCCAAATTTTGTTGTACTTGTAATCATTTTTCTTTAAGACTTTCCAATTCTACAAGTCAGAGCTTGGCATTGTCTTCTATTGCAATGTAGTTGGTGACGACAATCTCGAGAGACGATAGCTGAACTTCCAACAGAAGTACTGCCTCGGACCTGTACGCAAGAGCGTATGGTGTATAGTGGGTAGAAGTTTTGAACATTGTTCGTTAGGCCCACAAATCTTCTAGCAACTTATTGTGCCAACCTCTCTTATTCTCATCCAATATTTTCTTTAAAATTTGCACGAGTGTCTTATTGAAATCTTCAACTAAGTTGTTCGCTCTGGGGTAGTATATTGTAGAATACCTCCAATCTATCCCATGATGTTTGACAAAGTTGTTGATCTTGGTGCTCTTGAAGGCTGAACCATTATCCAAAATCACTCTGCGTAGTATACTAAAACGGTAGACGATCTAATTTCTGAAGAAGTGAAGAACATGTTGCATTGTAATCTCTCATAACGGCACTACCTCTGCCCACTTGGAGAAGTAATATGTGGCTATGAGAATAAATCTATGTCCTTTTAAAGATGGATGGTCTATCAAACCCACAATATCTGTACTCCATCACTCGAATGGCCATGTCGTGACTGTCAGGCTTTCATAGTTTGATGCAAGACCACTCTATGCACATGGCACAGGTGACATTTCCTAGTAATGTCTATACAATCTACTAACGTTGTTGGCCAGTAGTAACCGAGTCTCTTATTCTTCATTTTCATTTTCGGCCCTGACTAGTGGGTGCTACACAATCCAGCTTGTACTTCATTGGCGATATTCTACGCTTCTACTCTACTCAGACATCATAGCCACATCTGATTGAATGACCTTCTACGGCGGACATTACCTACTAGAGCATATGATAAAGCTCTTCTTGTGATGTGATACACTCCTGAACTGTCAAATAGTAACCTTCCCATTTGCAAGTATTTTATTAATGGTATGTGCCAATCTTTTGTATTATTAATCACTGCAGCTACTATCTCTTCTTCTTTTCCAAACTTGTGTTGACTGTCGAGGTCAATCTGGGATAGAACTTGGCATCCTTGTACCGTATTACCAATGGAATCCTTTGGAGGACATGCTAATTCCTTAGCAAGCTTGGCTAAAGCGTCGTCATGGGCATTATCTCCCTAAGGAATCCTGTACATTGTCACACTGAGAATCTGTTCCGACAACTTCATTATGTATCGATGATATTCTGCTAGTCTTGCCTTAGAATCGTGTACTATCTGACAACTTGTTGAATTAAGAGTTGTAAATCACTGTGGATGGAAAAGTCCATTATGTCCATTGATATTGTTATTTCTAGTTTGATGAAAAAGGCTTCATAGTCTTTGTGATTGTTCATGCATGGCTCTATCAAGTGGTAGGAAAACCTTAACATTCTCTGATCTGGCATGATGAAAATCGGACTAACCCCTGCTTTCCTTGATATAAACATCTGTAATCCTTTATCCTTTCTTGTTGATGAAGCTCCATCAAAATGAATTTCCCAACATCTGACACTAGAAGATTCATTTTTATAGTATTTGCTCATCTGACAGGTTGTCATTGAGGGGGATCCAGCTAGTAGTGGGTGCATTGTAAGAAAATCTACCAAAATCTGTTCTTTGATAGCACAAAGGGGCATGAAAGTGATACCAAATTGCAATAAAATTATCGACCATCTTGCTAAACATTTGAAAAGTGTTGGTGGGGTCATCAAATATTGCAATTGATTAACTTTCATAATAAATGTGACCTTATAAGAAAGCAGGTAATTTCTGAGCTTCTGGGTAGCAAAAATCAAAGCTAGACAATGTTTATCAATAGGAGGATACTTTACTTCCACCGGTATTAGACGTCAACTCAGGTATTAGAGTGTGTTTTCCTTACCCTCCTCATTGATCTGAGCTAACAGGGCTCCGAGGGAGTCATCTAAGGCCACAATATAAAGTATCAAAGGTTTTCTCGGTATAAGGGGCTACTAAAATAATTGGTTTTGTTAAGTACTGCTTAATATCCTCAAAGGTTTGTTGGCATTTCTCTTCCCAAAAAAATTTAGTGTTCTTTTTAATTAATGCAGAAAACGGCTGACAACTACTTGACATATTAGATATAAAGGGTCTCAGTTATGTCAGTTACCTTGAAAGGATTATAACTATTTCAAGGATTTGGGAGGCAGCATTTCTAAGATAACTTTAATCTTATATGTTATGATTTTGATTCCCCTATAAAGAACAACAAATCCTATAAATTTTTAGGTAGGAATGCCATAGGCACACTTTAGGGGATTTATCTTAAGATTATATTATTGTAATCATTCAAACACGATCCTCAAATCATACAAGTGATCTATTTACTGCTTGATTTTGATGACCAAGTCGTCCACATATCACTCCACCTAGTTTTGGATGAGGTCAACAAAGATCTTCGTCATAGCTAGTTTGTATGTTGCTCCATCATTCTTCAACTCGAACAACATCATTGTGTAGCAAAAGATCCCAATCGGCGTTCTAAAGATTGTAAGCAATGCATCTTCTGGAATCATCTTAATTTGATTGTACCCCGATGATCCATCCATGAAAGAGAAAATCTCGTGTGTCGATGCGATGTCCACCATTAACTCTAGTATTGGTAGTGGGAACTCATCCTTCAGACATGCTTTGTTTAATTCTCTGAACTCAACAAATACCTAAATATGTTAATTCTTCTTTTTAACTAGAATGATGTTGACTAATAATGTGGGGTACTGTTCTTTTTGCATAAAGTTACCATCTATTAACCTCTTCACCTCAACAATGACTTGCTGCTCTATTTCAACACGCATCCTTCTGAGAGCTTGTTTCATTGGGGTCATACTCTTGTCCACTCCAAGTCTGTTAACTGCAACTTTTAAGGACAATCCAAGTAATTCGTCATAGCTCCAAGCAAAGCAATTCTTGAATTATATCATTATCTTAATCAAATTTATAGACTCTTCTTCGCTGAGTAGAGAACTTGTGAAGGTAGTTCGGGGTTGCTCCTCAGTCATGAGGTTAACTTCCTTCAATTCATCGATAATTTACTTAATTTCTTCCTTGAACTCTGGCAGAGTGGTGTCCATAGAAGAATCTTCAAAATCATTCTCCACGTTGAGGCAATCCTCTTCCAGTCCACTAGTAACAATCATACAAAATTCCAAATCATCATTGGTCCTATAGTACCGAGTTGAGAGTTCAACCTTTAACATTCCATAATTTCTCAAGAAGTTGTAGTTTATCCTTTGACATTTTCTTCGGCATATAACCCTGTTGAATTATTTTTTTTTTTACAGAAGGAGAAAAGTAACCAAATGGTAATTACATTAATTCATTAGAATCATCTTCTTCTAAGTTTACCTGAGTTTCAAAATTAAGGGATGGGGAAGCATGGTAAAACTTGATAGGTTTCAAACCAACACCCCAAACTTCCTTGTCCTCTAGAATCTTGATCTTTGAGGGTGGATCAGATTTAAGGTCGTGATACGATCATACATCGACTCATATTCACTTTTCTTCACTTCTTCCAAGGAAATCTTGAACTACGTTTCTTTTATTTTATCATCATTATTTCTTCATTAGACCTATCTTCCTCAAAGCTTTCTTCCACATCAATGTTGATGGTCGGCTTTGTTTGTTCAACAATTGTGTTGGTTCTTCCTCGACTGCTTTCCCGGCCTCGATCTTGGATGTGTGGGCTAAAAGGCCTCCACCAACCTATTGTGAACGAGTGGTGGTAGCTTGTTCAAGCAAAATTAAATGATCTTGCTCTTGTGATCTCTTTGAATCTTCTATCTTATTTGGTGCAACTTCTCAGGAAAATATAGTCTTCTTCAGAGGAGCATGTTAGCGTTTTCGTGGATTCCCACTTCATGTAAATAAAATGGTTGTGAATCCCCATTGATACACTATTTTTGTCTTTTCTTGCAATACTTGATGCACTAGTGCAGTGAAGACATGACCATATTTTTCTCGTGAATGCAAGGTCGACGAAGCAAAGCTTTGAATGAAGTTTTNGAGATCTCTTATGGTGACATGATGTTGCGCTCTGGCAAACCTCTTCATGAATAAATTGTCTAATTTGACAAACGTCTTACTAATCTATTGGACAACTCAGCATACCAATCAAAAGTGATCCCTGATAAACTGTTGATGAACTGGTAGAATAACATTGCTTCATTGTCTTCGGCATTGCAACAACTGGCTCACAAATGCACTATATGTTGACAGGGATTTCCAATTTCAAAAAACATCTTAAAATTTTGCGGTGAAAAGCCTTTGGGGGTATGAAATGGCATCAAATTCCTCCGAGTAAGATCTACCCTTTGAAATTGATGCCCCTCCTTTAGATTGGGCTAAGGCCTCCCTCGCTTTTAGTTCAATTAACTGTTTGATATCTTTCTCCATCACCAAACTATGAATAGAATCTTTCCACAATGGCTTGTCTCTGTTAGTGGAAGCAACTTCTTTTCTATCATCGATAATATGTACAATCTCAGGCTGATTGACCTCCAGAGAAGCCATATGCTGTGACTGAAACTACCCGTGCATTATAACCATGGTGGCGGCCATCTCCTCCATTCTTTTCTCCATTCAGTTAATATGTTCATCTCTCAGTAAATGGCTCTTTTCAGGTCATCCGACGTTCTCCTCACCAAAAAGTGGAGCATCACATGCAGATACGACGACCCTAGTTGCAACGATATTATTCTCCATAAATTCCTCATTGAGATAGTCTGTAAAGTTAAAATCTTTATCATTGACACCCACTCCTCACTCTTTTGATAGCTCTGCAATCTCAACTCTGAGCTTTTCCACTTTATCATCGATTGCTTTCTCTTCAATCAACTAGAGATTTGAGGGTTTTTTTTAACATCCTCCTGCTCTGGAATGAACTATGTAACAATAGAGGTAACAACATTTGACACATCAGACCTATGCTTCATTCCACCNGTGAAGGTTACCCAAGGCTATTCCTTTAACAAACAAACTTGATCTGAGAATGTGCTGGCCAACTGAGCTAAGCAAATTTCTAGCCTTGACCAGAGATTTTATCATCTCCTTCAACAGGATCAAAGTGTCATAGATGCTTAGTTTGGCTGGAAATCTTCTAAGATGAGCTAGTACGTTATAATCCACTTTATAGAGGCCTCCAATTTTCACTTGATTATTTTTTTCTTCCACAAGAAAAGGTGGAGGTGGAGCTAGTTCTTCTCGAGTGACTTTGTTTTCCTTTCTCTTTTAAAGTTGTCCTCGGGGGTATTACCTTCCCACTCCTCAATTTAATTTTTGTAATCTCTTATTCTCTTATCATCATAGCCAATTCTTCTAATATTGTTTTTGAATCTGACAAGTCTAAGTTGATTGCTATGAATGTTCCTTGGCATTTGAGAACTGGCTCCTCGCTCCCAAAATTGTTGTAACCAATATTGTTGATATCTTCTTCACTTTTGTTAGCATGTTCATTGAACTTAAGTATGATTTGAGGATCATTTTGGGAATCAAAATCAAGGTTAGATTGGTCGTGGTCAGTTATGTTATCACTAGAGACAATTAAAATATAGTCAAAATTGTAATCATTTTATTCAAAAAGACCCCGGAGGGGATAAAAGATAGTCATACAAAGTCAGCGATTCTAAGAATTTCATCCCCAAATTTGAAACCACTAATCTAATGGAGGTATCCCCTATCCTACCCCTGGCGCTATTGACATTTACTTCATACTCAATCTCATTCTTCTTTATCTCCAGCTGCGACGACTTCTCTGGCGTGATCTCCATCTTTGGCCTGTCAGGCTATAGACTCTGAATGGCGGCTTGTGCTGACACAGTTTGGATCTGATCAAGCATCATCTTGGATGATTTGCTTCAGACTGTGCTCCAACCACTTTTCTTTGAATACAAATCTATTAGAAGGATTGGCTTTGTAGAGAACCTTATTCAAGTCATTTAAATACTCTTTCAGAATGGTTATGTTTCCTTGTTTGAGTATTCTCTCGAGCCAGTCTTTGAAACTGAAACATCCCTCTATGGTGTGCCCAAAGAGTTTGTGGTACAGACAGTAGTTGGGATGATCGTTCTTATTAGTCCTTCTGATTTTTTTGGCTTTGGTAATCTGAGCTCAAGCTCTTTCATCAAATTTCTGAACATCTTTGGTATGAATTCATTCTTAAAGGAGTATACCTTATTCATCTGATTTGTAAATGATGGACCATGCATCTGTCCTGTACGTCCCCTTTTATACCATTGTTGGTCAGACTAACTGTACTACTGAACATGATGCTACTAATGAGACTGAGTATACTGTGATGAATACTGCAAACTTTGACAAGACTGTTCAGTCTGAATCCTCATTGGCTGCTTAACCTTGTCAATCGTTGCCACTACCCCAAATTTCTTTTCAAATGTCCTGACTGCTCTGGACTTCTCAGCCTTTTGTAAAGTTTCCATATGTTTGACTTTCTCTTGCAAACTGTTGGCCTTGCTAAGTAGTTTCTCAAATGACTTGATTGTATGTCCCTTGAGCATGAAGGCTATTGGACCATGAAAGCTTTTGAGTAGAATCTTAATCCTATGTTGTTCTTGTATCTGATGTTCACATTTTGTGCTCAATTTCCTCCATCTCAAGATGTAGTCAACCAAGGTCTCGTTGGACTTCTTTCTTTCCACTATGAGATCTCTTATGGTGACATGATGTTGCGCTCTGGCAAACCTCTTCATGAATAAATTGTCTAATTTGACAAATGTCTTACTAATCTATTAGAAAACTCAGCATACAAATCAAAAGTGATCCCTGATAAACTGTTGATGAACTGGTGGAATAACATTGCTTCATTGTCTCCGGCATTGCAACAACTGGCTCACAAATGCACTATATGCTGACAGGGATTTCCAATTCCAAAAAACATCTTAAAATTTTGCGATGAAAAGCCTCTGGGTATGAAATGGCATCAAATTCCTCCGAGTAAGGTCTACCCTTTGAAATTGATGCCCCTCCTTTAGACTGGGCTAAGGCCTCCCTCACTTTTAGTTCAATTAACTGTTTGATATCTTTCTCCATCACCAAACTATGAATAGAATCTTTCCACAATGGCTTGTACAATCTCAGGCTGATTGACCTCCAGAGAAGCCATATGCTGTGACTGAAACTACCCGTGCATTATAACCATGGTGGCGGCCATCTTCTCCATTCTTTTCTCCATTCAGTTAATTTGTTCATCTCTCAGTAAATGGCCCTTTTTAGGTCATCCGACGTTCTCCTCACCAAAAAGTGGAGCATCACACGTAGATACGACGACCCTAGTCTCAACGATATTATTCTCCATAAATTCCTCATTGAGATAGTCTGTAAAGTTAAAATCTTTATCATTGACACCCACTCCTCACTCTTTTGATAGCTCTGCAATCTCAACTCTGAGCTTTTCCACTTTATCATCGATTGCTTTCTCTTCAATCAACTTGAGATTTGAGGGTTTTTTTTAACATCCTCCTGCTCTGGAATGGACTATGTAACAATGGAGGTAACAACATTTGACACATCAGACCTATGCTTCATTCCACTNTGCATTTTAATTAGCATTCACTTGAGTAGTTAATTTTTAAACTTTGCACTTTACTTTAATTTTATTATTTTATTTTTATATTATAAAATAATTTATTTAATTTGCTTTTAGGACTTTCTAACTTCCTTGTGGGATCGATATCTAGGACTCCATTAGAGCCCTTTATTACTTGAGCGATACATATGCTTGCGTTGATTTTAAAGGGTATTTGAAAGTTTAAAGAGAGTTTTAAGAGATAAATTATTTTCATAAAAAATATTTTTGTTGAGATTATATTGCATATTTATTATATATCTACCATGTGTAATTTTGTAATATTGAAAAATATTTGCAAAATTCTTACACTAAATCTGCCCCCCGCATCAGTGGGCAAGTTGCAAGAAAATGTGAGAGTTGGGAACGCCATCGTAGTAGCTTCAAAAATAAAGTTCCAAGGGTTAGTATCAGCCAATAGCTCATAATTTCAAGCAAGCACAAAATTTACGAAGGTCGTTCTGCGAACTGGGCACAACTTTTATTATTTTCATTTTCTTTTTCAAATTTGTTGCTTATTTGTGATTATAACATTAAACGGTTTTGATTAAAATTAAATGAGGGTGAAGAAAAGTAAAGACCTGGATCAATTCACAACGTAGCAAACTGAACCCGAAAGATGCGAGGGAAAGGTGAAGTTTAGGACCCAGTGTAGGATCAGCTTCACAATGCACATCGCTCAAGTGAAATTAGTTCACCAACACACCTATTGTGGGCTCGACCCCGCACAAAAAGAAAAGTCCTAAAGGACTATTGAGCCTCTTTTTTTAAAGATGGTTAAACAGACGATCCTAGAATCTAAAAGAGTTGACTGTACTTACCCAAAAAAGAAATGGGTAAAGTATGCTAACGAAAGAAGGGTAATCAGATCCATGAAGGACATGGACACAATACTGATGAATGAAGACAATACTTTCTAATCACAAGGGAGAAAGAAACTAGTCCTCAGTGGAGCCGCTAGACAAGTATGTCGGTCGCCAAATTGGGAAGGTGTAATTTTAATTAATATAGTATACATTATAATTTTGGAAAGTAATATTTTAATTTTAAAAAATACGAGACTGAACTGATCCCATATAGAAAATAGTTTAAATAAATGAGAACAACACCGCAAATAATGCATCTATCCTGAGGAATAGACATATCACTTACTGGTGAGGCTTGATTAAATAAACTAATGAGTTTATGACATCCGTTTTAATATGCAAAACCATTTATGTTGACCGACAAATTTTCTTCTATCTAATCTAAAAGATTAGATAGGATTTATATTAAGCTAGGTTCTAAAGTTTCTTATAAGGGCAATCCGCTATAATTAATTACATCTTAAATGATCGAGGTTATTTAAAAAAACTCTCAATTTAGATCCAAAAATATTGTCTTCAAGAATTTCAAAAGGTAGGACTTTTCAAGGTCGGACAAACGAGTATAAAATGGGCAAAGCTTAAGTCTAGAACAATTATTATGAAATCTGTAGGGAGAAAACTAGGGGTTGTCATAGATTCTGAGGAGAACCTTTGTGACTTCTTAATATATCCCATGGTTTAGCTTCAAATTTAAAGAGAATTATTAAATGTTTCATCCTGCTGATTATTATTAATTAGGACTTAAATTTACATGACATAATCATACAAATAGCTTAGAAGATAGGAGGATTTATGTCGTAACAAATGATAACATCGGAGCCTAAGATGAGTTAGGGCTTAAACTACACAACATAGTTGTGTAAAAGCCTAAAGATAAGGTGATGATTTATGTTGCACTAGGCAAACAACCTCGAAATCCCATGGCTTGTTGTTAATTCTAAGGAAGAGATTGTTGTTGTAGATCTGCTTTCTCTCTCAAAGTTTTTCTTCTGTACCTTCTTGTCATACTGCCCACGGACTTAGCTCTTAGCAGTCCTAAGGTCTAAATGTTCAAAAGGTTTTACCTAGTATGTTAATGTCTTGGTTTTGTTATAGTTCAGACATTATTTGGGGGGGAGGTTAAAGTTGATTAAAGCGACACCAATTATGATACAAGGTTCTCTCATTCTGGTAGCACTATTTTCTCTTGAATTTACTTAATTTAAATGAATTGTTAAGCTCATTTAAATTAAGGAGATCTCGTTAGCAACCGTGGGTTACCTCATCCGAGGGACTCCCGTAAATTCAAGAGGATGTATTATGCTTTTGTTTTTTTTGTTTTGAAAAATGTTGGTTAATTTTGAAAACATGTTTTTGTAATTTTTTAGTTTTGGAAAAGTTTTTGCAAGGTAAATAAATGTAGGTAAGAAAGTTATATAAAGTAAATAAATAAAATTACATTGCATAAAACATAAATGCATATGTGGGCCTTTGCTACAGGTGCATGTTAGCATCATAAAACATAATATATGTGCAGGAAATTTAATAAATTGCAGGAAAGTAGACTAAAGCATCCAGCACAAAAAATTCAAAAAAACTAATTGTAACAAAATACTAGTGAAAAGAAACTCGTAGTCACATATAGAAAATTGGAAGTGTAAGGCATTGGTAAAGGTGGGTGTTTAGAGCTGGACTATGTGTTTTTCAATGTTGAGTAAATGCTACCAACCTGATAACTTACGGAGGTCAGTCCTAACCTTGATCCAAGTGATTAACTGTAGAGCTTTATAAATTTTTATTTTTAAATTCAGTTTTCATGCATGTAGGATTTATTTCATCATACAAAAGCGATTTTTGTTTAAAAGATTTTGTAGAGTGGTATACTCCACAATTTAATCAATTTGATCGCGTTATGACTACAAACAACCTAAGAGTACCGGAGCCAATCGTCTTCTCAAGAGTCATCGAATAGTATTGTAGTTCCTTATCCTCTCCTTTTATTAAAGATCCTTGAGGTAGGAGATACTATTTTAAAAACCCACATTGTATCCCACATTTTATTAAAATTATTTGTTAGTTTTAGTTATTAATTAAATAGAAAATGTAATTTTGATATCAAAAATTATTTTTTATATTTTTATTAAATCTATCTAAGTCTAGATAACTCAGAGAAACAAACTTTTAATTTTTATGATTTTTATTCTATTTATAATAATTATTTTAATAGAAAATTAAGAAAAATACATTTTTAGCATTTAAAAATACATAATTAAATTAGAAAAATTAGGAAAAATATTTAAAGGGTCTTAAGTGATCAGGGAACAATTTGGAACACTTTTGAGCATTTTCATATTTTTTTTTATTTTTTTTTATTTTTAATTATTTTTAAAATATGAAAATAGCCCAAAAATGAACTATTTATCTTTATATGGTTTTTATTTTTCCTAGATGCCCCTGATCACAAGGAACACTAAAACCACTTTTCATAAGTTTTATAATTATAGTTTATTTGTTATAATTATTTTCATGCAAAATCCCCATTTTACATGAAAAATAGACTTTAATGGTCAAATCAATCCAAAAGGGTTTAAAATTTTTATAGGCAGTTAAATGATCATTATTTACATTATGGANTTGAGTAAATGCTACCAACCTGATAACTTACGGAGGTCAGTCCTAACCTTGATCCAAGTGATTAACTGTAGAGCTTTATAAATTTTTATTTTTAAATTCAGTTTTCATGCATGTAGGATTTATTTCATCATACAAAAGCGATTTTTGTTTAAAAGATTTTGTAGAGTGGTATACTCCACAATTTAATCAATTTGATCGCGTTATGACTACAAACAACCTAAGAGTACCGGAGCCAATCGTCTTCTCAAGAGTCATCGAATAGTATTGTAGTTCCTTATCCTCTCCTTTTATTAAAGATCCTTGAGGTAGGAGATACTATTTTAAAAACCCACATTGTATCCCACATTTTATTAAAATTATTTGTTAGTTTTAGTTATTAATTAAATAGAAAATGTAATTTTGATATCAAAAATTATTTTTTATATTTTTATTAAATCTATCTAAGTCTAGATAACTCAGAGAAACAAACTTTTAATTTTTATGATTTTTATTCTATTTATAATAATTATTTTAATAGAAAATTAAGAAAAATACATTTTTAGCATTTAAAAATACATNCCACATCGTATCCCACATTTTATTAAAATTATTTGTTAGTTTTAGTTATTAATTAAATAGAAAATGTAATTTAATATCAAAAATTATTTTTTATATTTTTATTAAATCTATCTAAGTTTAGATAACTCAGAGAAACAAACTTTTAATTTTTATGATCTTTATTCTATTTATTATAATTATTTTAATAGAAAATTAAGGAAAATACATTTTTAGCATTTAAAAATACATAATTAAATTAGAAAAATTAGGAAAAATATTTTAAAGGGTCTTAAGTGATCAGGGAACAATTTCGAACACTTTTGAGCATTTTCATATTTTTTTTATTTTTTATTATTTTTAATTATTTTTAAAATATGAAAATAGCCCAAAAATGAACTATTTATCTTTATATGGTTTTTATTTTTCCTAGATGCCCCTGATCACAAGGAACACTAAAACCACTTTTCATAAGTTTTATAATTATAGTTTATTTGTTATAATTATTTTCATGCAAAATCCCCATTTTACATGAAAAATAGACTTTAATGGTCAAATCAATCCAAAAGGGTTTAAAATTTTTATAGGCAGTTAAATGATCATTATTTACATCATGGAATATTTTTGAAATTTTTTGAATTATATTATGTTTATTTTAATTTTTGTGAGTTTTTATGATTTAATTAACCATAGTAATGTACATAAATATTTAAATTCATTTTAAATTTTTCCTAAAGTCACCTGACCACAGGGAATCTACCAAAATAAGTTTCATATTTTTCTGACCTATATTTTAATTTATATATATATTTTTTAAGTAAAAGTAGAGAACTAGGCTTGAAAATTAGGGTTTCAAGGTTAAAGACATTCTATGGCTTTGAAAAAATGAGAGATCATCTCTACTGACATGAGGAAAAAACTCCTAAAATTTCAAGCCGTGGTGATTATTATTTATTTATTTAAAATTAAAATAAGTATTTATTTAATTTAAAATAAAATTCATGTCAAATAATTTTTATTTTTTGTCATAATAATTTTCTTTGTTCACTGAGCAAGACTTATTTTATTTTATTTTTATGATTTTTCCACACCTAGTTATGAATTTTTGAAGTTTTTAAATTAATTTAAATAAAAAATACCATATTTATTTACTTATCCATGCGACGCTTATTGGATCCTCGACAGCTCTAAAATTCCACGCGGCGAGCTCCCATTTGACGTCGCCTTTTGCGTCAGCGCTGACTCGGCCTGCGCTTCATGAACGTTCTCTCGTTTGACGCCTCCTCTACTGTTCAATCAATACATGTGTGATTGGACGACATCCGTTCATCGTCCCCAACCAATCTAAATCAAGAAACGTCCACACTAAAACTCTATTATCTCGCTTGATACTCAACCAAATCACATGGGCTTTGTTCATATAGCTACATATACTCAAGGCAAACCTATCTATACTGTTACATACATATGAAATAGAATTATTCTTCTCAATTAACAAAACAAAAGGAAATTTTAGAGATTTTGAAATAAACCTTTGCCCAGGAGGTGAAGTCTCGATTGGGTGCTTGTGGAAGCTTCCTTATCATCCAACGAACCTCCTCGTGTCTGTTCGAGCTGGTATAAGGTCTACGTATGATTTCGATCAAAGGGTGGTGTAACTTTGGTCTAGAAGTAGGTTAGAGTGCTTAATAGAGAGGGGTTTTGATAGGAAACTTCTTCGTTTAGTCTGAGGAAGATTTTGGATGGTTTAATTTGAAGTTTTGTGGAGTTTAATGGAGTAATAGAAAGAAGCCCTAGATTTTTCATCCCGAAATTATAGATGTGTAAAATTAATAAAGTTGACACTGCTTTGCAGCAATGCCAAAAGTTTGATTCGTTATTTTTTAATAAGAAATTGAAGCAATTTATGTTGGGATTCTATGTAAGTATACGTATTGTTATCAAGTAATACATGACTTTCTGTTTTATTCTCAAATATTGAACTCACGAGAAAGGTGTAAATTCATAATGGAAATTTAAATAAGAAAATTCACAACAAAATTAGTGAAATCTACTACACTAATTTCAAATGTTTAGGGTGTTATCAGAACTGAATTACCAACTACTAGTGAAACTGTAAAGCAAAGTTAAGCAATAACTACCAAACTATATTTTTGTGACAAAGTTATCCAATATGAGAAAGAATCTTTCCCACTACAATGAGTTCTTGGTTAAATGAGAGAGATAAATGGTTTTACAAAGTCTTGTGCCAAATAGGAGCAATTTTAATTCTCTACCTTCAGTTAAGTGTTATAGAGAATCTTTGGCTAATCTTAAGTTTAGTCTTTAAATCTATGGTTAGCCTAGGAGGATACTGGCTATCACTCCAGAGCTCCCACTTCCTTTCCCCTTTAGGCTAACTCTCATTTTAGTTCTTAAACACTAAGACCAAATTGAGGATTTTAGTCTGTCACTCTAGAATCTCCAATTCTTTGCCCAGTAATATATATATTTCTTTATTTATTTGCACTCAATTCCATGAAAGAAACACTCTTTCATGGAATCAAATGTGATTCTCACTTTATTGTGAGACTCATACTTCATTTCCTAGATAGTATGTTTCACAATTGATTTTAACATTTCAATTGGCCAAATCAAAAAGAAAATTAAGAACAGAGTGAAAAAATCATCACAATTTATTTTATATTTTAAAATTGGCACATCCAAATTATCTCTTAATTTCACCATATCTCAAAGTAGTAAGAAAGACAAAGAAAACTACTCAGACCTCATGAGAACGATACGACAAAATACGAATTTCATAAGTAAAAGAAAGTTTATACAA
>JXCR01137487.1:42437-62864 GCA_002079205.1 Phalaenopsis hybrid cultivar | reverse complement strand
GGCTGGTCCTTAGAGTCCAAATGGCAACTATGGTGGCTCCAAGTTAGTTTAGGGTTTGGGTTCAAATTTTGGGATTTGGCTTGGACTTGGGTTTCAGCTTGACTAGAGATTGGACTAGGCTCAAGTGAATAGTAAATTTAGTGTAGAATATTAATATGAGAAATTTAAGAATCAATTGATTGAAAATTGAGATGCTGTGGGTTTTAATTTGGTGNAATGGGCCAAGATCCTCCAAATCAATGGACCCTTATTCCATGGCACCTCTAGGGTGGGCTAAGAGGATTTGGGCTGGTCCTTAGAGTCCAAATGGCAACTATGGTGGCTCCAAGTTAGTTTAGGGTTTGGGTTCAAATTTTGGGATTTGGCTTGGACTTGGGTTTCAGCTTGACTAGAGATTGGACTAGGCTCAAGTGAATAGTAAATTTAGTGTAGAATATTAATATGAGAAATTTAAGAATCAATTGATTGAAAATTGAGATGCTGTGGGTTTTAATTTGGTGAGATTTGGAATTTAGGCCAAATTGGGTATTTTAATTTGGGTTGAGTTTGGGCTAGGTTTGGGTCTAATTTAATGCCAATTGAAGGTTCAGGTTTGTTTAAGGGAATGTTATAAAGATTTTAGGATTCAAATTTGAGGAAATTGGATTGGCTATGAGGCTCAATTTGATGAGATTTTAGCTTTGGGGCATTTGGATTAAGCTNTGGAGGTAGTTCAGATCAAACTCAACAGATGGCTTAGGAACTTATGGGGCGGTAACTTTCATGATGAAGAACAGGACTTTGTCGAGCACAACCTCAAAATCATTGAATCTCGCTCCAAAACTGATCATCAAAGCAATGTTGTGAGCTTTGCGGTCGGTGGGTGATACACCGAAATAATATATTATTTTAAGTACTTATTTTATGTTTATTTTTTGTGATATTGCACTTTAAAAAATGGTATTTTCATGTTTTTGTTGGAGGTATATCATTTTTAGGCATTTGGAGCAAAAATGGCAAAAAGCACAAAATTTGGAGCAGAAACAGTGAATTTTGGGATTATGGCGCATGATGCGCTAGGGATGACTTTTTTAAATTAAGGTGGTTCGAGGTGAATTTTTGTGCAAATTTCAAAATGACACTTATTTTACAAACCTCTTGGAGTAATTCAATGCATCTAGACACTTTGGAAGGTTATTTTATGAAGGGATATGTCTCTTGGATCAAATGACACATCTTTTGAATTCAAAAGGGTTGACTTTTGGAGGGAATTTTGGATGGAATTTTGAATTCTTTTCCAAAGGAGGCACCCCAAAATAAAATAAGAAGACTTCTCATTTATCAAGTATGTGGCGTGAGGGAGAGAGAAAGATGGCATGAGTTAGAGGTAGAGAGAGAAGAGGGAATTTTCTTCTAGGATTGTAAGAAGAGAGGGATGGTGAGAGATTTCTTTTTCATTACACTTCTAAGTGAGAATTGGGAGTGATTGTAAAGAGAGAATGTCTTAGAGAGAACTTCTGGGGATTTGCTTGGGAAGGATTGTGAGATAAGTTATATTTTTATTTCTTTTATTTTGTAAACTTATTTTTATATATGAAATCCATGTTTTTTCATATCCTTCTCATGAATTCTAAGTAGTCTTCTTTATCATTCTCCATACTTTGAGATATGATTTTATGAAGAATAGATTTTGTTTTCTACGGTTTTAAATGTTAATAAATTATGGTGAATTGAACTCTAACCTGCATTTACTTTTTGATTCGGCCAATTGAAATGTTAAAACTTGTTCAGAGACATGTTCTTAAATGAGATATGATTTCTACAACATAGGAAGAATCACATTTAATTTCATGGAAGAGTATGTAATCCATGATATTGGGTGCAAATAAATAAGGAAAAGTACTTTGTTGGATGCAGAATTAGAGATTTTAAGGTTACAAATTAAAATCATTAATTTGGTCCAGTTGATTAGAAATTAATGCGAGATTGTTAGCCCTTCGATGAGGGAGTTGTGGGAGCTCTAGAGTGGCAGCCGGTATCCTCCCAGCCTAACCACAGNAGTCACCCCAAAATAAAATAAGAAGACTTCTCATTTATCAAGTATGTGGCGTGAGGGAGAGAGAAAGATGGCGTGAGTTAGAGATAGAGAGAGAAGAGGAAATTTTCTTCTAGGATTGTAAGAAGAGAGGGATGGTGAGAGATTTCTTCTTCATTACACTTCTAAGTGAGAATTGGGAGTGATTGTAAAGAGAGCATGTCTTAGAGAGAACTTCTGGGGATTTGCTTGGGAAAGATAGTGAGATAAGTTATATTTTTATTTCTTTTGTTTTGTAAACTTATTTTTATATATGAAATCCATATTTTTTTCATATCCTTCTCATGAATTCTAAGTAGTCTTCTTTATCATTCTCCATACTTTGAGATATGGTTTTATGAAGAATAGATTTTGTTTTCTACTGTTTTAAATGTTAATAAATTGTGGTGAATTGAACTCTAATCTGCATTTACTTTTTGATTCGGCCAATTGAAATGTTAAAACTTTTTGAGAGACATGTTCTTAAATGAGATATAATTTCTACAACATATGAAGAATCACATTTAATTTCATGGAAGAGTATGTAATCCATGATATTGGGTGCAAATAAATATTGAAAAGTACTTTGTTGGATGCAGAATTGGAGATTTTAAGGTGACAAATTAAAATCCTTAATTTGGTCCAGTTGATTGGAAATTAATGCGAGATTGTTAGTCCTTCGGTGAGGGAGTTGTGGGAGCTCAGGAGTGGCAGCCGGTATCCTCCCAGCCTAACCACAAAATTAGGGGTCAAACTCTGGATTACTCAATGTTCTTTATAGCACTCAAAAGAGAGTAAAGAATATGATTGCTCTTATTTGACACAAAACATTTATTATATATTTTTTAAAATGATTTAAATTTATTCTCAATCCATATACACATTGTAAAGAGAAATGATGTTTTCTTAAATTTAAACTTTCCACCGTAACAAAAAANGTCAAACTCTGGATTACTCAATGTTCTTTATAGCACTCAAAAGAGAGTAAAGAATATGATTGCTCTTATTTGGCACAAAACATTTATTATATATTTTGTTAAAATGATTTAAATTTCTTCTCAATCCATATACACATTGTAAAGAGGAATGAGGTTTTCTTAAATTTAAACTTTCCACCATAACGAAAACTTTTTTTAATTTTCATAATTTTACTTTTGAAAGTTTAGTATTTAGTTTAGTTTAACTTCAGTAGTCTTACATCTGCATTTTAATTAGCATTCACTTGAGTAGTTAATTTTTAAACTTTGCACTTTACTTTAATTTTATTATTTTATTTTTATATTATAAAATAATTTATTTAATTTGCTTTTAGGACTTTCTAACTTCCTTGTGGGATCGATATCTAGGACTCCATTAGAGCCCTTTATTACTTGAGCGATACATATGCTTGCGTTGATTTTAAAGGGTATTTGAAAGTTTAAAGAGAGTTTTAAAAGATAAATTATTTTCATAAAAAATATTTTTGTTGAGATTATATTGCATATTTATTATATATCTACCATGTGTAATTTTGTAATATTGAAAAATATTTGCAAAATTCTTACACTAAATCTGCCCCCCGCATCAGTGGGCAAGTTGCAAGAAAATGTGAGAGTTGGGAACGCCATCGTAGTAGCTTCAAAAATAAAGTTCCAAGGGTTAGTATAAGTTAATAGCTCATAATTTTAGGCAAGCACAAAATTTACGAAGGTCGTTCTGCGAACTTGGCACAACTTTTCTTATTTTCATTTTCTTTTTCAATTTTGTTCCTTATTTGTGATTATAACATTAAACGGTTTTGATTAAAATTAAATGAGGGTGAAGAAAAGTAAAGACCTGGATCAATTCACAACGTAGCAAACTGAACCCGAAAGATGCGAGGGAAAGGTGAAGTTTAGGACCCAGTGTAGGATCAGCTTCACAATGCACATCGCTCAAGTGAAATTAGTTCACCAACACACCTATTGTGGGCTCGACCCCGCACAAAAAGAAAAGTCCTAAAGGACTATTGAGCCTCTTTTTTTTAAAGATGGTTAAACAGACGATCCTAGAATCTAAAAGAGTTGACCGTACTTACCCAAAAAAGAAATGGGTAAAGTATGCTAACGGAAGAAGGGTAATCAGATCCATGAAGGACATGGACACATTACTGATGAATGAAGACAATACTTTTTAATCACAAGGGAGAAAGAAACTAGTCCTCAGTGGAGTCGCTAGACAAGTATGTCGGTCGCCAAATTGGGAAGGTGTAATTTTAATTAATATAGTATACATTATAATTTTGGAAAGTAATATTTTAATTTTAAAAAATACGAGACCGAACCGATCCCATATAGAAAGTAGTTTAAATAAATGAGAACAACACCGCAAATAATGCATCTATCCCGAGGAATAGACATATCACTTACTAGTGAGGCTTGATTAAATAAACTAATGAGTTTATGACATCCGTTTTAATATGCAAAACCATTTATGTTGACCGACAAATTTTCTTCTATCTAATCTAAAAGATTAGATAGGGTTTATATTAAGCTAGGTTCTAAAGTTTCTTATAAGGGCAATCCGCTATAGTTAATTACATCTTAAATGATCGAGGTTATCTAAAAAAACTCTCGATTTAGATCCAAAAATATTGTCTTCAAGAATTTCAAAAGGTAGGACTTTTCAAGGTCGGACAAACGAGTATAAAATGGGCAAAGCTTAAGTGTAGAACAATTATTATGAAATCTAAAGGGAGAATTCTAGGGGTTGTCATAGATTCTGAGGAGAACCTTAGTGACTTCTTAATATATCCCATGGTTTAGCTTCAATTTTAAAGATAATTATTAAATGTTTCATCCTGCTGATTATTATTAATTAGGGCTTAAATTTACATGACATAATCATACAAATATCTTAGAAGATAGGAGGATTTATGGCGTAACAAATGATAACATCGGAGCCTAAGATGAGTTAGGGCTTAAACTATACAACATAGTTGTGTAAAAGCCTAAAGATAAGGTGATGATTTATGTTGCACTAGGCAAACAACCTTGAAATCCCATGGCTTGTTGTTAATTCTAAGGAAGAGATTGTTATTGTAGATCTGCTTTCTCTCTCAAAGTTTTTCTTCTGTACCTTCTTGTCATACTGCCCACAGACTTAGCTCTTAGCAGTCCTAAGGTCTAAATGTTCAAAAGGTTTTACCTAGTATGTTAATGTCTTGGTTTTGTTATAGTTCAGACATTATTTGGGGGGGAGGTTAAAGTTGATTAGAGCGACACCAATTATGATACAAGGTTCTCTCATTTTGGTAGCACTATTTTCTCTTGAATTTACTTAATTTAAATGGGTTGTTAAGCTCATTTAAATTAAGGAGATCTCGTTAGCAACCGTGGGTTACCTCATCCGAGGGACTCCCGTAAATTCAAGAGGATGTATTATGCTTTTGTTATTTTTGTTTTGAAAAATGTTGGTTAATTTTGAAAACATGCTTTTGTAATTTTTTAATTTTGGAAATTTTTTTGCAAGGTAAATAAATGTAGGTAAGAAAGTTATATAAAGTAAATAAATAAAATTACATTGCATAAAACATAAATGCATATGTGGGCCTTTGCTACAGGTGCATGTTAGCATCATAAAACATAATATATGTGCAGGAAATTTAATAAATTGCAGGAAAGTAGACTAAAGCATCCAGCACAAAAAATTCAAAAAAACTAATTGTAACAAAATACTAGTGAAAAGAAACTCGTAGTCACATATAGAAAATTGGAAGTGTAAGGCATTGGTAAAGGTGGGTGTTTAGAGCTGGACTATGTGTTTTTCAATGTTGAGTAAATGCTACCAACCTGATAACTTACGGAGGTCAGTCCTAACCTTGATCCAAGTGATTAACTGTAGAGCTTTATAAATTTTTATTTTTAAATTCAGTTTTCATGCATGTAGGATTTATTTCATCATACAAAAGCGATTTNAATTATTTTTAAAATATGAAAATAGCCCAAAAATGAACTATTTATCTTTATATGGTTTTTATTTTTCCTAGATGCCCCTGATCACAAGGAACACTAAAACCACTTTTCATAAGTTTTATAATTATTGTTTATTTGTTATAATTATTTTCATGCAAAATCCCCATTTTACATGAAAAATAGACTTTAATGGTCAAATCAATCCAAAAGGGTTTAAAATTTTTATAGGCAGTTAAATGATCATTATTTACATCATGGAATATTTTTGAAATTTTTTGAATTATATTATGTTTATTTTAATTTTTGTGAGTTTTTATGATTTAATTAACCATAGTAATGTACATAAATATTTAAATTCATTTTAAATTTTTCCTAAAGTCACCTGACCACAGGGAATCTACCAAAATAAGTTTCATATTTTTCTGACCTATATTTTAATTTATATATATATTTTTAAGTAAAAGTAGAGAACTAGGCTTGAAAATTAGGGTTTCAAGGTTAAAGACATTCTATGACTTTGAAAAAATGAGAGATCATCTCTACTCACATGAGGAAAAAACTCCTAAAATTTCAAGCCATGGTGATTATTATTTATTTATTTAAAATTAAAATAAGTATTTATTTAATTTAAAATAAAATTTATGTCAAATAATTTTTTATTTTTTGTCATAATAATTTTCTTTATTCACTGAGAAAGACTTATTTTATTTTATTTTTATGATTTTTCTACACCTAGTTATGAATTTTTGAAGTTTTTAAATTAATTTAAATAAAAAATACCATATTTATTTACTTATCCACGTGACGCTTATTGGATCCTCGACAGCTCTAAAATTCCACGCGGCGAGCTCCCATTTGACGTCTCCTTTTGCGTCAGTGCTGACTCGGCCTGCGCTTCATGAACGTTCTCTCGTTCGACACCTCCTCTACTGTTCAATCAATACATGTGTGATTGGACGACATCCGTTCATCGTCCACAACCAATCTAAATCAAGAAACGTCCACACTAAAACTCTAATATCTCGCTTGATACTCAACCAAATCACATGGGCTTTGTTCATATAGCTACATATACTCAAGGCAAACCTATCTATACTGTTACATACATATGAAATAGAATTATTCTTCTCAATTAACAAAACAAAAGGAAATTTTAGAGATTTTGAAATAAACCTTTGCCCAGGAGGTGAAGTCTCAATTGGGTGCTTGTGGAAGCTTCCTTATCATCCAACGAACCTCCTCGTGTCCGTTCGAGCTGGTATAAGGTCTACGTATGATTTCGATCAAAGGGTGGTGTAACTTTGGTCTAGAAGTAGGTTAGAGTGCTTAATAGAGAGGGGTTTTGATAGGAAACTTCTTCGTTTAGTCTGAGGAAGATTTTGGATGGTTTAATTTGAAGTTTTGTGGAGTTTAATGGAGTAATAGAAAGAAGCCCTAGCTTTTTTTTCCCGAAATTATAGATGTGTAAGATTAATAAAGTTGACACTGCTTGCAGCAATGCCAGAAACTTGATTCGTTATTTTTTAATAAGAAATTGAAGCAATTTATGTTGGGATTCTATGCAAGTATACGTATTGTTATCAAGTAATACATGACTTTCTGTTTTATTCTCAAATATTGAACTCACGAGAAAGGTGTAAATTCATAATGGAAATTTAAATAAGAAAATTCACAACAAAATTAGTGAAATCTACTACACTAATTTCAAATGTTTAGGGTGTTATCAGAACTAAATTACCAACTACTAGTGAAACTTTAAAGCAAAGTTAAGCAATAACTACCAAACTATATTTTTGTGAGAAAGTTATCCAATATGAGAAAGCATCTTTCCCACTACAATGAGTTCTTGGTTAAATGAGAGAGATAAATGGTTTTACAATGTCTTGTGCCAAATAGGAGCAATTTTAATTCTCTACCTTCAGTTAAGTGTTATAGAGAATCTTTGGCTAATCTTAGGTTTAGTCTCTAAATCTATGGTTAGCCTAGGAGGATACTGGCTATCACTCCAGAGCTCCCACTTCCCTTCCCCTTTAGGCTAACTCTCATTTTAGTTCTTAAACACTAAGACCAAATTGAGGATTTTAGTCTGTCACTCTAGAATCTCCAATTCTTTGCCCAGTAATATAAATATTTCCCTATTTATTTGCACTCAATTCCATGAAAGAAACACTCCTTCATGGAATCAAATGTGATTCTCACTTTGTTGTGAGACTCGTACTTCATTTCGTGGATAGTATGTTTCACAATTGATTTTAACATTTCAATTGGCCAAATCAAAAAGGAAATTAAGAACAGAGTGAAAAAGTCATCACAATTTATTTTATATTTTAAAATTGACACATCCAAATTATCTCTTAATTTCACCATATCTCAAAGTAGTAAGAAAGACAAAGAAAACTACTCAGACCTCATGAGAACGATACGACAAAATACGAATTTCATAAGTAAAAGAAAGTTTATACAACAGTAATAAACAAACACCACTTATCTTTAATACTTCCTCAAAGCAAATCTCTTGTAGCTTCTCTTGGATTCTTTCTCTCTTTACAAGACTCATAATTCTCTCTTCAAAGATGTAGGGAAAAACAAATCTCCCACTTCTCTCCCTCTCCAACAAATCTTAGGAGAAATCACACTTAGACTCAACACACTTCACACTAAACACAATGGAACACTAAAGAAAATTAAATAACACACTAGTAGACTCTTTTTCTAATCAATTTCCGCTCTAAATAGAGCATAATGTCTAATTTTTAAGAGGTTTATCAAATAACTCTTCAAAAAGTGTCCAAATTTGGCAAATCTTCTAGAATTTTGCCCATGAACTGACTTCAGCGCTGTCGGCGCTCGTGGCCCGAAATTAATTTGGAGTTCTCTGTCAAATAGAATTGTTGGAGCCCAGTCTGCCATTGTTGGCACCCCCACTATTCTAGACTCCTTCCTTCATGATGGAGTCGTCAGCGTTCATGTTGGCTTTATCAGTGCTGAGTATTTCTCTCCAAAACGTCATTTTGACTTCAAATTCCATCCTTTTTGCTTTCTTTTTACTTCAAGTGCTAAAAATCATCAACCTATAATAAAATAGGAAAAATACCTTTTATTAAAGCACAATATCATCAAAAAATGAGTATAAAATATAGGTCTAAAAATGCATATAATTTTGTTGTATCAATTTTGAACTCAAAATTTGGGTTTGGTAGTGGGTTTGAGTGATTGAAAATGGGGGGTTGAACTCAGGATGGCTGGAAGGAGCTCTGTGAGCAATTTAGTAGACTCTCCCCAAGCAATTGGCAACTCTCTANTAAGTAAAAGAAAGTTTATACAATAATAATAAACAAACACCACTTATCTTTAACTCTTCCTCAAAGCAAATCTCTTGTAGCTTTTCTTGGATTCTTTCTCTCTTTACAAGACTCATAATTCTCTCTTCAAAGATGTAGGAAAAAACAAATCTCCCACTTCTCTCCCTCTCCAACAACTCTTAGGAGAAATCACACTTAGACTCAACACACTTCACACTAAACACAATGGAACACTAAAGAAAATTAAATAACACACTAGTAGACTCTTTTTCTAATCAATTTCCGCTCTAAATAGAGCATAATGTCTAATTTTTAAGAGGTTTATCAAATAACTCTTCAAAAAGTGTCCAAATTCATCAAATCTTCTAGAATTTTGCCCATGAACTGACTTCAGCATTGTCGGCGCTCGTGGCCCGAAATTAATTTGGAGTTCTCTGTCAAATGGAATCGATGGAGTCCAGTCTGCCATTGTTGGCACCCCCACTGTTCTAGACTCCTTCCTTCATGATGGAGTCATCAGCATTCATGTTGGCTCTATCAGTGCTGAGTATTTCTCTCCAAAACGTCATTTTGACTTCAAATTCCATCCTTTTTGCTTCCTTTTTACTTCAAGTGCTAGAAATCATCAACCTATAATAAAACATGAAAAATACCTTTTATTAAAGCATAATATCATCAAAAAAAAGAGTATAAAATATAGGTCTAAAAATGCATATAATTTTGTTGTATCAATTTTGAACTCAAAATTTGGGTTTGGTAGTGGGTTTGAGTGATTGAAAATGGAGGGGTTGAACTCAGGATGGTTGGAAGGAGCTCTGTGAGCAATTTAGAGGACTCTCCCCAAGCAATTGGCAACTCTCTATCTCTCTCTCTCTCTCTCTCTTTATCTGTGAAGGGGGTGGTTTAAATAGCCTTGGCCATGGTTGCCAACATGGCAATCCAAGGGTTGGAAAATGGTACTTATGTGGAGGGCTAACACAATTAGCTAATGAGAGTTGGCCACAGTAGGTATTTCAAGCTTTTTCCATGAGTGAGTCTTCTCGATTTTTGGTTTTCCGAATAATAAGCCNCTTATGTGGAGGGCTAACACAATTAGCTAATGAGAGTTGGCCACAGTAGGTATTTCAAGCTTTTTCCATGAGGGAGCCTTCTTGATTTTTGGTTTTTCGAACAATAAGCTTGTCGACAAGGCTAGGAAGGTGGCTAGATGGCTCAAGGAACCAAGGGGGAGGTTTAATGGTGATCATAATGGGGGTTCAATCAAATGAAAGCAAGATTAGGCCACTTGGCCAAAAATGGGCCAAGATCCTCCAAATCAATGGACCCTTATTCCATGGCACCTCTAGGGTGGGCTAAGAGGATTTGGCTGGTCCTTAGAGTCCAAATGGAAACTATGGTGGCTCCAAGTTAGTTTAGGGTTTCGGTTCAAATTTTGGGATTTGGCTTGGACTTGGGTTTCAGCTTGACTAGGGATTGGACTAGGCTCAAGTGAATAGTAAATTTAGTGTAGAATATTAATATGAGAAATTTAAGAATCAATTGAGTGAAAATTGAGATGTTATGAGTTTTAATTTGGAAAGATTTGGAATTTAGGCCAAATTGGGTATTTTAATTTGGGTTGAGTTTGGGCTAGGTTTGGGTCTAATTCAATGCCAATTGAAGGTTTAGGTTTGTTTAAGGGAATGTTATAAAGATTTTAGGATTCAAATTTGAGGAAATTGGATTGGTTATGAGGCTCAATTTGATGAGATTTTAGCTTTGGGGGCATTTGGATTAGGCATGGAATTTCAACTTAAAATTGGACCCAATTGGGCTAGAATTTGGTTTCAATTGGGTTGGAACATGATAAAATTTGATTTAGATTTGAAATTGGGAAAGTTTGAAATCAATTTGGTGGAAATTTTGGGTGATTTGGAGACTTTAAGCATTTAGGGGTGAAATTGGGATTTTGGTCAAATTGGTCAATTTGGTCAAATTGGGCCCAATTGATGGTTAGAATTGGTTTTGGGGAGGTTTGGAATGATTTGGGAGGTTTTGGTAATTTTTGGGCCATGAGGGGCATTTTGGTAATTTTGGTAATGTTAAGGGTATTTCAGGAATTTTGGAAATTTTGCAGTGTTTTGGGTAATTTAGGTGATTTGAAATGATTTGGGATGATTTTTGGACAAAATTTGAGGATTTTGGAAATGTTTGAAAATTTAGAGTTTCAAGGACAATTTGGTAAGTTAGGGAAAGTTTGGGGCAAAAGGCCAAAATTGGGTATTTGGGTAGAATGAGATCAATTGAAGATGCTAATCATAAAATCACCCTTATGGTGTCATGAGACCAAGGGAGCTCCCATTTTGGAGCTTCCATGTGTTGGTCTTAGCCAAACCCTAGTCTAGGGCTAAGGATTTGGGGGACCATCCACATGAGTTTCCAAAAGAGTACGAGATTAAGTATGTGTGTTCAAGACTGACCAAGACCACACCACCCAAGGCTAAACCTAAAGCCAGACAATCCTATGGGGACTCTTCCTGAGCTCCCCCATCTTAGCTCCACCTACTAAGTGTTAGAGGTTAGAACCAACATGTGGAACTCCAAGAGAGCAAAGAGGTGTTTGGAATTTCTAATGGGCTAGGGTTCCATCACTAGTCCTCTAGGATAATCAACAGAAAAGTCCTATGGCTAGATCATAGGTTTCTAAGGAAGAAAAACTAGTACTAAACAAAAAGTGAGGTCAACAAAAAAGAAAGCTATAGATGATGGAGAGAAGAAAAAAGAGGAGAAATTTTCTCTAGTCTCTCCATGGAAGCTCTCCTGATTCCCTCTGGCCTCCAATGTCGAATGTCAGCTGATGCTTCCAAAATTTTGCCCATATTTGATATACTTCTTCTCCAAGCAATATTTGATCATTTACCTCATTAAGAATGGGCTAATCCCCCCCTCATTTCCATATTTAGATTAATGACTAGGTAAAAATGGGTTGTCTAATGGTTAAATGATACTGCGAAAAGATATCTAAGGACCAAAGCGTAGAAGGGGTGTGAACCAATTGAATTGGTATGTTAAGCACTCTGTTTTGCTGGGGTGGCCAAGCTTAGGGTGAGCGTGATCAAGTATATTCAAAACCATCACAGGTGTTCAATTAGGCTGTCATGACCACACTCAAATTAGGAGTGGCCTCACCTGAATTAGGCATCGTCACATCCATTAAAAAGAGTTGTGAATCCCTTGTGGCTTGGGCGTAGTCACGCTTGCCTTTGATCTTGGGCATGCCAAGGGCTAGTCGAGGCCACCCTTGTTCTAAGAGAGGTTATGTCAGACCCTTAAGCCTTTTTTACCTCCATAATCTTGTTGAAGATGTTTTATTAATTTTTAGAGCCATGAGAGGTCCTAAATGACTACATTAAGACTTTAGACATTAGAATGGTCATCAGGCTCACCTTATATTGGGGTACTGATGCCAAACAACGATAACAACTTCTGAGCATAGCTAGAACGGGGTGAACCCCTTATTCTGGTGCAAGATGTGCCTGCTAAAGCCTCTACAGACCCCTTGAGAGATAGAATATTACATAAGAATGAAATTTTATCCCTTATTACTTAGAAGGATATCTGGTGGGATGTATCAAAAATAGATGCAACAAGGTTTGCTAGAAATAACCTTGCCTCTAGAAATGATGAGCTAAGGCCTTTCCATCGTAGTGACTTCCACACATGCTTGAATGTACCTCTCGGAGGATATATTCCACCTTATTTTTGCTTAAACACACTAGAAGTGCTGAAGTTTTTGAACTTCAGAAAATTATGTCTCTGAGGAGGAAGTATTTGGTTTATTTAAGCTTGAACCTCTGAGGATATATCACCTTCTCAATATTTTTTCTTGCCTTTAGGTAGTGGACATAGGGATCTATCCAACTTTTCACACTCTTAACTTCAATCTTCATTGAATCTTGCTCTTTAATGGTTGATCGAAAATGATTTTGTGTTGCCTTCTCTCTAAAGCATATGACTNCCCCCCTCATTTCCATATTTAGATTAATGACTAGGTAAAAATGGGTTGTCTAATGGTTAAATGATACTGCCGAAAGATATCTAAGGACCAAAGCGTAGAAGGGGTGTGAACCAACTGAATTGGTATGCTAAGCACTCTGTTTTGCTGGGGTGGCCAAGCTTAGGGTGAGCGTGATCAAGTATATTGAAAACCATCACAGGTGTTCAATTAGGCTGTCATGACCACACTCAAATTAGGAGTGGCCTCACCTGAATTAGGCATCGTCACATCCATTAAAAAGAGTTGTGAATCCCTTGTGGCTTGGGCGTATTCACGCTTGCCCTTGATCTTGGGCATGCCAAGGGCTAGTCGAGGCCACCCTTGTTCTAAGAGAGGTTATGTCAGACCCTTAAGCCTTTTTGACCTCCATAATCTTGTTGAAGATGTTTTATTAATTTTTAGAGCCATGAGAGGTCCTAACTGACTACATTAAGACTTTAGACATTAGAATGGTCATCAGGCTCACCTTATATTGGGGTACTAATGCCAAACAACGATAACAACTTCTGAGCATGGCTGGAACGGGGTGAACCCATTAGTCTGGTGCAAGATGTGCCTGCTAAAGCCTCTACAGACCCCTTGAGAGATAGAATATTACATAAGAATGTAATTTTATCCCTTATTACTCAGAAGGATATCTGGTGGGATGTATCAAAAATAGATGCAACAAGGTTTGCTGGAAATAACCTTGCCTCTAGAAATGATGAGCTAAGGCCTTTCCATCGTAGTGACTTCCACGCATGCTTGAATGTACCTCTCGGAGGATATATTCCACCTCATTTTTGCTTAAACACACTAGAAGTACTGAAGTTTTTGAACTTCAGAAAAGTATGTCTCTGAGGAGGAAGTATTTGGTTTATTTAAGCTTGAACCTCCGAGGATCTATCACCTTCTCAATATTTTTTCCTGCCTTTAGGTAGTGGACATAGGGATCTATCCAACTTTTCACACTCTTAACTTCAATCTTCATTGAATCTTGCTCTTTAATGGTTGATCAAAAATGATTTTGTGTTGCCTTCTCTCTAAAGCATATGGCTTTTGATAGAAAGCCAACCACTTGTTTTTCTTCCATGCAACATGTTCAATTTAGAAGCTTGCAAATTTTCCTATCTCAGTTTTTTCTTTGTTCAAATACTTGACCATCATTTCATATTTTTCTTTGAATTCTCCATTGACTTGATTAATAACAAGTTAAGAATTTGATTTAATTGCTATATGCCGNTTTTTTCTTTGTTCAAATACTTGACCATCATTTCATATTTTTCTTTGAATTCTCCATTGACTTGATTGATAACAAGTTAAGAATTTGATTTAACTGCTATATGCCAAATTCCCATCTCGTGGGCTAAACGTAATACAACTATCAGAGATTCATTTTCCACTTGATTATTTGTAACATTGAAACTAGGGATACCGAAAGGTAGATGTGATCCTCAGTCGAGATGCATAAACTTATCCCAATTCCTACTCTTACTTAGCTTTAGGCTCTNATCTCGTGGGCTAAACGTAATACAACTATCAGAGATTCATTTTCCACTTGATTATTTGTAACATTGAAACTAAGGATACCGAAAGGTAGATGTGAACCTCAGTCGAGATGCATAAACTTATCCCAATTCCTACTCTTACTTAGCTTTAGGCTCTATCGACATACTAGATCCAAGTTTGCTTATTTGATTTAGACCCTTCATCTTATTCAATTAAATCAGAGAAATCAATCAAAATCTTAGCCACAGTGTGGACCTTGATCGTCGTATGGGGAATGTAACTAATGTCATACATGCTAACTGTCACATCCCATTTTTAGAGCAGATCTGAGTGTTTGTGATGAGCAAGTATAGACTAGAGTGAATGATCACTAATCACTATGACCATATGTGTTTGGAAATATAGTCGGAGCTTGTAAGCAGAGACAATCAACAAAAAGATAACTTATCCATAATTGAGCTCCTAAATTTAGCTCCCCTGAGAACTTGAATGGTGTAATAAATAGGGAATTATTTTCCCAAATCCTCCTAGCCCCAAATCCTCCTGAGCTAGGGTCAAATTGATGACCTCTGGTCCAAATCTCACATGCAGTGAGATTTCTTCCTTTAGCTATGGGCTATGCAGGAGTTGAGGCAGTACTATTGTCTACTTTAGGCTTTAGAAGGCTTGCTCATATTCAGTTGAGAACTCAAATCTCTTAACTTTCCTTATTACTTTGAAGAAGGCAGCGCATTTGTCACCAAATTTATAAATTAATATGTGAAGCACTGATATTTGGTCTGTTAATTTCTGCATCTCCTTGGTATTTTGGGGAGAAGGCATATCTGGGAGTGCCCTTACTTTCTTTAGATTATCTTTCATACCTTAAGGTATCATGAGATATCCAAAAAAATTTCTAGTTGAAACTCCAAACATGCATTAAGCAAGTTTAATATCATATTACATTTCTTGATAGTTTGAAAATTTTCATTTAAGCCACTTATATATTGTTAGGCCGAATTACTTATAACTAGAACATCATCAATATAAACCTTAATATTTCATCTTTTTTTCTTAGAAAAAAATTACATCAATAAGATACTGTTAAGTAACACTAATGTTTTTCAACCCAAAAAGCATTTTTCTAAAACAAAATAAACCTTCACCAGTAATAAAAATTGTCTTCTCAGCATTGACCATGTTCATCTTGATCTAATAGTTGCTGGAGAAATCATTCAGAAATCTCATGGCTGAATGTCCAACTGCGGAGCCTACAACANTAAGATACTGTTAAGTAACACTAATGTTTTTCAACCCAAAAAGCATTTTTCTAAAACAAAATAAACCTTCACTAGTAATAAAAATTTTCTTCTCAGCATTGACCATGTTCATCTTGATCTAATAGTTGCTGAAGAAATCATTCAGAAATCTCATGGCTGAATGTCCAACTGCGGAGCCTACAACGCATCAATCCTTGGTAGTGGGTAACCATCCTTGGGGCAAGCCACATTCAGGTTTGTAAAGTCAACTTACATTCTTTGCTTCCCATTTGAATTATGTACCATGACTATATTGGATACCAAGGAGGGGGATGGAACCTCTTGTATGTAGCTTACCTCCAAGAGTTCTTGCACTTCCTCTTGAATTGATCAAACCAAAATCGTAGTTGACAACCAAATCTTCTGCTCTACAAGCTAGGCAAGCAAACTAACATTGAGGGGGGTGACAAGACGCATCAGCGGGGATGCTTGCCATCTTAGTGGCTGACCATACAAACACGTTGCACTGCTCTTGGAGAGTCAAGACCAAAAAATCTTCCTGCAATGCATCAAAAGTTTCATTGATTTGAAAATCTTTACTTGGATCATCGAGGTCTGCAAAAATCTTGATAGTGGCTTTAGTATTTTTAAGACCTCATTCACGTCGGTGTTGTATGTCCAACATTCTTTGTTCCATGATTCCCACCGAGGTAACATTTCCGAGACCGTTGTAAGTTCCCACACACTGTTACAATTTTTTTTATCGCAAGGAAATATTATCATTGTGTGGTACGTAGACACCGCAATCCTAAAATTGTTGAAAAGTGAGCGACTGCATATCACATTACACATTGGTGGTGCATCGACCACCAAAAAATCTTCCATATTAGTGAATTGAATGTCCCATTCTCCCTAGGTGATAGAATGTCTGATTATCTTAAATGCTCCATTCCTTCCACTGAAAACCCCTATAGAGGGCCATTTAATATAACCAAACAATCAAATGACAGGTTCATTTTGCTGAAAGAAGATTTGAAAAGAATATTCCCTGAGCAACCTGTGTCAACTTGAATACAACCCACATGGTAGTTGTTAATCATTGTCATAATGACAATGATATCATTTTAAGGATTCTTAGCAGGGGTAAGTCAGCTTTAGTGAAAATGACTGAGGGATGGGGCTTCCTTTTTGAGATAGAAGAAACAACACAATTTTATTTTGATCTACTCATCTTTTGGTCTGATCTTCTGACCAAATCTCCTAGTATTTCTTGCACTATTCTTATAATGTGGATAACATTATCTCGGATAGGTCCATCTGAGCCATCTTCTGCAGGTGTCTTCCCCTAATGCTAAGCGTGTGCTTCGAGAGCCACAAACTCCTTGAGATACTTGGCTTGTATCAACTCTTTGACCAAACTTCAGGGGTGTTTTCACTCAATCATATAACGACCGTGATCTTTATGGTACTTGAAGTACTTGTTGGTGTTCCAGAGGAAGGCTCTGGTTTTCATTGGTGGATCTTTTTAGAAGTAATCCTTGTCTTGAATAGATTCCACCCATTCTGCCACTGAGACCCTTAGTTGTGTGGGCCTTGACATTCCTTGAAAGCCAGTAGAGTGATCATTTGATTGGTTGTGTCATTGTGTGTTTTGTTTAGTTTCTCTATTTCTACGGGTTAGACGACTTCTTTCTCGCTTAGAGAGGGGGCCATCTTTCTCCCTTTACCCATCATCTCATGAATCTTTCTTACCCGACTGAAGGTCAAAATTTTCACCTTTAAAGATAGTCAGGTTCACGTACTCCTCCATTGTGATGTGGTCGTTGGCTCTCTCCAGGAGCTTAGCCAAAGTTTCGAAATTTTGNTTGAAGTACTTGTTGGTGTTCCAGAGGAAGGCTCTGGTTTTCATTGGTGGATCTTTTTAGAAGTAATCCTTGCCTTAAATAGATTCCACCCATTCTACCACTGAGACCCTTAGCTGTGTGGGCCTTGACATTCCTTGAAAGCCAGTAGAGTGATCATTCGATTGGTCGTGTCATTGTGTGTTTTGTTTAGTTTCTCTATTCCTACGGGTTAGACGACTTCTTTCTCGCTTAGAGAGGGGGCCATCTTTCTCCCTTTACCCATCATCTCATGAATCTTTCTTACCTGACCGAAGGTCAAAATTTTCACCTTTAAAGATAGTCAGGTTCACGTACTCCTCCGTTGTGATGTGGTCGTTGGCTCTCTCCAGGAGCTTAGCCAAAGTTTCTAAATTTTTTAAAACCAAGTGATATTTGAATTGAGTGCACTTCAACCCTTGTGCCCATCCGAGCTTTGCAATTACCAGCTCTAAATTTTGTACTTTAAGGATCTCCTTCTGGAACTGTTTAATGTATGCCCTTAAGCTCTCGTTTGATCCCTTCTTTATGTGCCAAGAGGATTCTGAATCCTTGTAGGACTATTGGGCGCTAGCAAACTGCATCATAAATAACTTTTTGNAATTACCAGCTCTAAATTTTGTACTTTAAGGATCTCCTTCTGGAACTGTTTAATGTATGCCCTTAAGCTCTCATTTGATCCCTTCTTTATGTGCCACGAGGATTCTGAATCCTTGTAGGACTATTGGGCGCTAGCAAACTGCATCATAAATAACTTTTTTAGATCCCCAAAGGAAGTAATAATTTTGTCGGGGAGTGCGTTAAACCACCTAAGGGATGAATCCCTAAGCGTGGAGAAGAATAACCAACATTTTAATGCATTAGAAACTTTGAGAAGGCATAATCAACTCAAAGGATGTGATATGATTGACTGGATCACTTCGGCCCTTGTATGGCTCTAAAGTAGGAACCTTAAACTTTTTTGAGGGTTCTTCATCAATCTGCTGGGGGAACACATTCCCTAGATGATTGTGCACTTCTGTTTGCCTCTCTTATTGTTTGTTCCTCGACACAAATCTAACACTATCTTGGTAGTGAGATTCTTCCATGCCTTAAGCATCTTCACCCGTCGGGTTACTTGAGGTTCAGGTGCCAAAGGATTTGGTTGTGGGAGAGGCTGCGCCCTCCCCTTAAGCACCACATGGGTTATTTCCATTATCTATCCCTCCATCCAATCTTCGAGCTCTTGCATTCGTTGTTGCATGAATTTTCTGACGAACTTCATATTGGAGAGTTCTCCTTGGTGAGAACCTTCTCCGTGGCACACTCCTCTTCTTGTTAAAGACATGATTTCACGGTCACCACAACTTCTAGGATGTTGAATCTCAGAATGTTCTTCAGATCACGCTCAGGAAATAAAACATTGGTCGGATGAGAATAACAAGTGAAAAGAGAAGAAAGAAAAAATAAGTCACAAATAACACTAATTCTCACTGAATAAATCTAGTAGTCTCTTCTGTATAAAATAACCCTCCTATTTATAAATCATAGAAGAGATCCAATAAATTACATGATTGTCCCTCATTTATTGGGAATACTACAATGATTTATGAGCTATTCTAATAGAAGAGTTCTTTTGTTGCTCTCTTCGTGTGATCCGTTGGATATCTTTGAGATTCGTGCAATGTACATATAGACGGCTTGACTTATCCATGACAAATAAAATATTAATTATATATGTATCTCATTTGATTTTCCATCTACTCATTCTATTTTCCACCGCCTTTAGTATTATAATTATTTTATTTGTGTACATCATGCATTTGTAATTATTTATTTATTTTTTCTTGGACTTATCACTTTAATACTCTTATTGGCCAACTCGGTCGTGGGACAAGTTGATCTAATTTGGAGTCCGATAAACTTGTGAGGGAGTTGAGTTGAGCTTCTGAGGCGAGCTTCTATGCAATGCTTATCATTAGCATTTTGTCTGATCGAATTACTTGGTCGAGTTACTTGGTCAAGTCGATATGATTGAGTTATATAGTCTGCTCAAACGAGTCTTCTAGGTAAACAACTCAAACCCAATGGAGTCTCTAGGTAAACATCGCCATATAATATCAAATATGCTAACTGAGCAGCAAACACCTACGTGGTCAAAGGAAGTAGATGTATTCCCAACTTCTTGTTGCAAAACTCCAAGGAATTAAGTTCTTACCATCGCCCACAGCTCGAAAAGAGGCCCAAGAGCCGGCTGGCGTTTCCTGGATTGCGGCCAAAGAATAAATTTTTAGGCGGATAGCGTCAAATTTGCGTGTTTTTTTCTTTATAATTCGTGACTATATTTATTTTAATTGAAGCATGTTCAATCACTACAAACGCACGGACAAGCTACTACGGATCACGACTTGTTCTCTGCTCTGTTTCTTCACCAGATCCAGTTGCCGAAATCCCCAATTCATATGCCTTCCTCGCCGGAGGATGGCAAGCTGGAATCTGGCGGCTGCGGAAGCGATGAA
>JXCR01137487.1:9087-42147 GCA_002079205.1 Phalaenopsis hybrid cultivar | reverse complement strand
CATCTCATCCTGATTGCAACCAAAATATTGGAAGGAACCCATTATGTTCTCCATCCCAATGGCTCAGCCATGTTTATTGTGAAAGTTGAAGAGCCCTCACCAGATCCATTCCCATGGGAGACATATGTGGATTCAATTCCTGTTGAGGTGAAGCGAACTTATTCAGGAGAGGGTATTGCTAATGGTTATGGATTCCGGTACCCAGGGTCCAAGCCAGGATCCTTGTTTGAGATACAAAACGGGCATCTAGCATTTGTTTGGAAGGAGTCAAAGTCTGTTTTAACAATGCAGAGGCTGGAACTTGAAGATCTCTTGAAGAAAGGGGAACGAGTGCCTTCCTTGCCACGAATTGCGAACTTTGCTTACCTAACAAAGTCGTACTCCAATGTATTTGCAGGCTTTCCCAACAGTTCAAGCTGTTCATCTCCGCCAAGGTTCAACTAAATTATCTTAGTGATGCTAATTCATGTATTGTTTAAATATACCGACGCTTCTTATTGAGATTGAAATGTGGTGTTTGAATGCATATAAAGTTTTCAATAATATATATATATATATATATATATATATATATATATATATATATATATATATATATATAAATTACCAATCAGAAGTATAAATTCTCATTCATGAACACTGCATATATTAAATTCTAGGATGCTTGAATGATTTAATGCCATGAAGATCATCAAACTTTTTCTTATGTCAACTGTCAAAGCAATCAATCTTCAAGTTTTCAATGACATTGACGGTATGCCTGACTATTTTCTTGTCCTGCTTGAAAAGAAATCACAATGCTTTTTTTTTAACCTTATCATGCCTAGTTTAGCTTTGACTAATCAAACCAAATCAAACAAAGCATAACCTCAACTTATGTGTATTGTTGAGCACTATGTATTGCNTCTTCAAGCTTTCAATGACATTGACGGTATGCCTGACTATTTTCTTGTCCTGCTTGAAAAGAAATCACAATGTTTTTTTTTTAACCTAATCAAGCTTAGTTTAGCTTTGACTAATCAAACCAAATAAAACAAAACATAACCTCAACTTATGTGTATTGTTGAACACTATGTATTGTNTTGGTACTTGAAGTGCCAGACAGACTATAATTGTTTCATCAAACACTTTGGTAATTGTTATATTCTGCTTCTAGATTCTCATTCATGAACACTGCATATATTAAATTCTAGGATGCTTGAATGATTTTATGTCATGAAGATCATCAAACTTTCTCTTATGTCAATTGTCAAAGCAATCAATCTTCAAGCTTTCAATGACATTAACGGTATGCCTGACTATTTTCTTGTCCTGCTTGAAAAGAAATCACAATGCTTTTTTTTAACCTTATCAAGCCTACTTTAGATTTGACTAATCAAACCAATTCAAACAAAGCCTAACCTCAACTTATGTGTATTGTTGAGCACTATGTATTGTTGATACATTATTTAAAGTGATTTAGTTCAATAACTTACCATGAAAGAGTTGCGGTTTGAGAATGGAAACATAAATTTTTCATGCGAGGCCTTCTTAGCATGTTTGTATCACAACTATATCCTTAGAAACTATAATAAAGTATTTTTGGCTTGTTGGATTCAAATTTATTATTGGCAAAGTTTGAAACCTACTTACAAAATCCAAGAGGTTTGGATAAAATCCTAGATGTTAGTTATGGAGTCTGATTGTAGTACCCATGAGCAGCAGGCAGGCTGGCTTCCACGCAGTTAGTGCACCCAACGCTAGGGCACTGGGCTATAAGCGGTTAAGCGTCCATTGAGTGTTCCCAAACTGAGAAGGTGAAAGTCCTAGCCCAAACTAGGCACTTAGGTGCCCAAAGTGAGTGCTAGGTAGCCCACTTTTGGCACTGGGGGTCTGTTTCCAGAGAACGGGACATCCAGAGCAGTTTTCATGAGAACTGCTATTTCTCACAATTTTGGGCAGCGTATGTGCGGCTTGCAGCATAACTCTTTCTGTTTGTTCATCAACAAAATTCTGGTGAATTTGAGAAGTGTTGGTGAGAAGGATTCGGGTGTTCTTTGATGAGTGTTTGCATGTTGGATTAATAGGAAGAGTGTTGAGTGATGCACTGTAAGTTTCTTTGTGTGAGTGTCGAGAATAAATTTGTGTGAATCCTTTGTAAAACTTCGATGATATCATATGTAGTGATGTTAAACGAAGAAGTTCGCAGAAAAATAACGAATTTTCAGGTTCTGCATTGAATGTTGATAATAGATGAAGGAATCTGAGTAGGAATACAGGCAGAAGGCAGATCCGAGTTCAAGAAAGGAAAGCCTAAGTCAAGCAGAGGAAAATGCTGGAACTGTGGTAAGAAGGGGCATTTCAAGAAGGACTGAAAAGCTCCAAGAAAAGCTGATCATGAAGGACATTATAGTAGTTTCTCTATTAATATCTCCATAGGTGAAATCCAAAATGTCTCCCTGCTTTTATCCCTAATCAGCACTGAATCCTAAATAGTGGAATCAGGTGCCTCTTTTCATGCTTTCCCCAATAAAGAGGTGTTCAAAAACTACACTCAGAGTGATCTATGGAAGATTTATTTAGGAGAAAACAAAGTCTGCAGTATAATAGAAAATGATGATGTTGATATCAAGTTTTCGAATGAAACAGTTTGGAAGTTTACTGATGTCAAACATGTTCCAAGGTTGAAGAGAAATCTTATCTCTGTCTGCCAACTGGTAAAACCAGAACTTGTGATAATTTTCATAGGTGATTCGTGGAAGGTGACCAGGGGGCATTAGTGATGACTCGGGGCAACTTGAAGACACACTTTATCTGATCAATAAAATGAATGATTTGATTGATGTGGTTGGAACCATGGTGGGTGCAGGTTTGTGGCACCGTAGGCTTGGCCATATGAGCGAGAAATATATGAAGTCCCTAATTTCAAAGAATAAGCTTAAGGGATTGAAATCAACAAATCTGAACTTGTGTGAATACTGTATTTATGACAAGCAGAAGAAATTTTCTTTCTTCAAGAGCGAGTCAATGGTGAAATCAAAGAAACCGAAGTTAATGTATAGTGATGCATGGTGTCCTATTCCAGTTCAGTCTATTAGAGATTCTTGTTATTTTGATACATTCATTGGTGATCACACGAGAAAGATATGAGTTTATTTCTTAAAATAGAAATCTGATGTATTTGAATTCCTTAAGAAATGGAAGACTATGGTAGGAAATAAGTTAGACTTGAAGCTGAAGTGTCTCAGATCAGATAATAGAAGTGACTACTGTGATCAGAAGTTCAGAATTTTTTGTGCTACAGAGGGGGTCAGACATGAGTTCACTGCCCTAAGGACACTGCAACTGAATGGCGTGGCTGAGCGCATGAACAGAACAATCACGAAGCGTGTTAGGCGCATGAGGTTGCATGCAGGCTTGCCGAAACAATTTTGTGCTAAAGAAGTTAACACTGTAGCTTATCTGATTAATCGTAGTCCGTTAGTACCTTTGGAGGAAGGCTTACCTAAAGAAGCTTGGAGTGACAAAAAAGTGTATCTATCTCATTTAAGAGTATTTGGGTATTATGCATATGTGCATGTTGATGCAGGTTCTAGAAGCAAGATTGACTCAAAATCTGTCGAGCGCGCCTTCATTGGATATGACTCGGATGAGTTTAGGTACAAGTTCTGGGATTATCAGAATCAGAAATTTACTAGGAGCTGGGACGTCACTTTCAGCGGGATGGAGATGTACAAGGATAGGGTTAGAACTCATGATAGTCCGTCAGCTACTTCTAAAAAATCCAGATGTGTGGAGATAGATGATAATGGTGATCAGGAGGATAGAAAAAGAAGAAGTGCTCAACTGAACATTGGAAGTTCCTTAGGAACCTGCTACAGAAGGTAGGAAATCCAACAGAGGGAAATAATTTATACAAAGGTATTCTCTTACTTTACACTTTGTTACTAATTGAAAGTGGTGAACCAAAGTGCTTTGAGGAGGCCACTGAATTTGAAAATTCAAGGGATTGAGAGCTCACCATAGATGAAGAAAAGTAATCTTTTGAGTCAAATCCGATTTGAGATTTAACGGTACTACCAACTGACAAAAGAGCGCTGCACAACAAGTGGTTTTACAGGCTGAAAGAGGAGTTAGGTTATAAAAAGCGCTACAAGGAAAAACTTGTCGTGAAGGGTTTCCAGCAGCAAGAAGTGGATTATATTGAGATCTTCTCCCTAGTGGTGAAGATTTCAACTGTAAGAGTTGTGCTGAGTCTGATAGCGGTGAATGATCTACATCTAGAACAGATGGATGTAAAGACAACTTTCTTATATGGTCATCTGGAGGAGAAGCTATACATAGTGCAACCACAAGGTTACAAGGTTCCAGGCAAAGAAAGTTTAGTATGCAAATTGAAGAAGAGTCTCTATAGCTTGAAGCAGACCCTGAGATAGTAGTACACGATGTTTGACAGATGTATGTCAGAAAATTGGTACTTGAAGTGCCAGACAGACTATAATTGTTTCATCAAACACTTTGGTAATTGTTATATTCTGCTTCTTTTGTATGTAGATGACGTGCTGATTATAGGAGTAGATATGAAGAAAATCAGGAACTTGAAGAATCAATTATCAAATCAGTTCAAGATGAAGGATTTGGATCCAATTAGGAAGATGCTTGGGATGAGAATCAGCAGGGATAAAAGTTCAAGAACACTGAAGTTGTATCAGACAGAGTATTTTGAAAATATCCTACAGAGGTTCAACAATAGTGAGGTGAAACTAGTTAGCACTCATTTAGGTAGTCACCTCAAACAATCTAAGGAGCTATCGTCTAACTGAAGCTGAGAAAGCACCGATGGAGAGAATTTTGTATGCTTCAGCAGTTGAAATTTTGATGTACGCAATGATTTATATTAGGCTAGATATTACGCATGTAGTGATAGTAGTCAGCAGGTACATAAACAATCTAAACAGACATCATTAGAAGGTGTTAAAGTGAATTCTCAGATATTTGAGAGGAACAATCAACAGAGCACTTTGTTATGGAAATACAAAGATCAGTCAACAGGGATTCATACATTCAGATTTGATAGAAGATATGGACAGTAGGAAAAGTAAAACGGGGTATATTTTCATATTGGGGAGCACAACAGTGAGTTGGGTTTTTAGGCTGCAGAAGATCGTTGTACTTTCTACTACGGAGATTGAATATGTTGTTATTACTGATGCTAGCAAGAAGATGAGAATTTCATGGTAGAATTAGGCAACAAGCAAGGTATTACAAAACTTTGCACTGATAATATGAGTGCAATTCATCTTGCTAAGAATGTTTTTTTTATATCAGGACGAAACACATCCAACTCGGATATCATTTCATTTGATCTCTTCTAGAAGATGGATATTTATTTCTGGAAAAAAATACATACAACTGAAAATCCCGCGAATATTTCGATGAAGGTGGTGACTTTTGAGAAACTGATATTGTGTTTGGCTTTAGTTGGGTTTTATGAAGGTTGAGACTGAGGGCTAGCCAAACTATGGTATGTGACCACAGTATGTGACTATGAAGACAATTCAGATGGAGGTGCAAATACAGATAACTGGACTGGTGGTATTAGTCTTCAAGTGAGAGATTTTTAGTTTTGAAGTCTGATTGTAGCACCCATGAGCAGCAAACAGGTTGGGTTCCACGCAGTCAGTGCACTTGGTGCCAAGGCATCGGGCTATGGTGGCTTAAGCGCCCATTTAGTGTTCTCAGACTAAGAAAGTGGAAGTCTTGCATCCAAAGTGGGCGCTTAGGCGCCCACTTCGGGTGCTGGGGCACCTATTTTTAGAGAACTGGGCGACTAGATGCCCATAGCAGTTTTCATGAGAACTGTTATTTATGTCACAATTTCGGGCAGCGTATGTTCGAGCTTGGAGCGTAACTTTTCCTGTTTGTTCATCAACAAAATCCTAGTGAAGGTGGGAAGTGTTTATGGGAAAAATTCTGGTGTTTTTCGATGTGCGTTTTCACGTCAAATCAGTAAGAATAGTGGAGTGGTGCACTATAAGTTTCTTCATCTGAGTGTGGAGAAGAAACTTGTGCGAATCCTTTTGTAAAATTTTTTGAAATTTATAATGAAAATTGGTGGTGTGGCTCCATGATTTTTTCCCGCTCTCGGGTTTTCCACGTAAAATTCTTGTGTTTTTTTGTTGTTTTTTTATTGTGCTTCTGGTTTAAATTTATTGTTCCGATTCTTTCGAATCTTGTGATCCTATTTCGTTGTGACATTGAGACTTGTTTGGAGGATTCCCAACAATAGACAGAGAATGAAGAGGAAAATAAAATGAGAGGCTATGAAAGATTAAATATTTGAGATTTTTATTGCTTAATTAGTAAAATATAGTGTTGAATTCTTTGCTTTAATGTGACCCTTTGATTTTGTATATGTTAGGTTTTTGGGTGTTACTAATGAGACTAACTTTGAATCGACTAAATAAATATTTCACAATATTTTTAGGCACATGGACATAATGATCAGAATGCACATGTATAGTTCCCCGAGCATGTGCTTGGACGGGCTTGTCGATTGGAGAAGTCGCTGCTCCAAATTAGGCAAAATTCTTCTGTGCTCTTGGGGAAGTTTCTTTGGGGTGGATGATTATCTCTCTATGCTACACGAGTGTCCTCTAAGCTTGAGCCTATGATTTGGGCAAGTGCCTTAATGTATGTGTAGTGTTTCTCCAATTAAGTGCTTGGAAGGTCTTGTCGAGTGGAGATACCGCTACTCCTAGATGGGTGGGTTTCTTCGAAGCCCTTGGTCAATTGCCTTTGAGGAGATAAGTGTTTCTTTGGATTGCATCAGTATTCTTCGAGCTTGAGCCTTTAATCTGAGCGAATGCTCTTCTGAGCATGGATCCTCCAAATTGGGCAAGTGTCGTGCCCTTTTCAGCTCGGATCATGCAAATTGGGCGAGTTCCTTTTCGAGCTTGGGTCGAGTGACTTTTGGGAGCTCTTTTATCAAGGATCTTAGCAGGTTCACTTGTTCTCCTTGTGTTAACGCCGATGTGGATATTTGGGTATACATTTAAATTTTTTTCTCTTATCTTTGGAGACCGATTTGTAAAATGAATAAAAGATATTTTTAAAAAATTTATTATTATCATAGCTTTTATGGATTAGTAAAAGAGATTAATAAATTGGTTATCTTATTTGATTCTTGTGTCGGGAATAATTCTCCTATTTTCTACATTTGTTTGATAGTGATATGAATTTTTTGTGTGCTAATAACTATGATCAATTATGAATGTAGATGGGCTTCTCTTTTCTTCTTTCTATCTCTTAGTTTTCTCTTCTTCGTTGGGACTACCTTAATTTTCTTGCAATGGTTAAGTTGCCTCCGCCAAAGATTATGAACATTGCTAATTGCAAGATGCACGGTTAATTTTCATATGTGAAAACAAGCTCTGTTAGGTGTTGAAGAGAAGATATCTAATTGATTTATTCATAGAAGAGGGAAGTTAGTGGGTGGTAGTATAAGTTAAGATAAGATTATAATCTCGACCCAAATAGCAGCCTCTTGCTATGTTGTTTTTGACTGTTCCACTCGTAGCATTCCCTTAGTGAGTCTAGCTACAAACCCAACGGCTTCGACTCAACTAATTTTGTTCTATGAAAAAATAAAATGACATAATATAAAGTAAAATACTATAACTACTTGAAAATTTTATTTTACTCATAGATAGGCTAGCAAGTTTATTGGTCTCTCCACTGGAGAGAGTTGATTAACAACGTTTTTCCTTTGAAGGGAAGGTTGATTAATTTATTTCAAGGAATTATATGTTTGTTACTCCGAGTGGACTTATGATACATTTAATTTTGAGTGAACTATTAGTTTGCTAACCAACAAAGTTTGAGGTCGCAACTCTCATAGATTTGGCCTCTGACTCCCTCACTTGGTTAGAAGATTTATGCAGGTGTCATCTGGGTTCTGCTAGATAGTTTTTTAGTGGAGTGCTTCAATTTTCTGCCTTTTAATGACTATAATAGGGCAACTTTAGCAATTGTTAGAGAGATCTCGTGCTAAGATTGTTTGCTAATATGTTGCATAAAATCTATTGCTTCAAGGAAAAAAATGAAAAATTGAAGTTGTGGCCTCTAAGGAATGGCTAGTTACATAACACTTTCCACAATGATAAGCTATACTTCTAGTTGGATTGGTTTCAACTCGGTGCTTGATTGCCCTTATGTAGAGAAGATTATAGAGATATGGAACTGTTGCAGACTCATTCCTACCAATATCATGCCAAACTCTTCTGCGAGCTCAATTACTTTAATCACAGTGATTCCATCAACATGGAGAGCATCATGTGGATCATCAATCATTATGTTGTCCCTTCGTCATGCTTTAAAGATTTTAAGGATGGTTACATTTAGTTCTTCTATGTTCACATGTGATGGCCTAAGTAAAAGATCAAATCTCAGAGATTTGAAGTGGAAGTATGCTTTTGTAAGCTAGTCGATCAGTTTGTTGGTGTTGATATGCCTTGCTCCCTTTCCAAAGTAGAAGGTAGAGGTTTTCACTTTGGGCATTGCTGAACATGTCGCTTATTTTTGCCACAAAGATTGGCACTGGATTTCAAGATGTATATCTTTCATGTCATGTTGAGTTATCTTTATGAATTCTATTTTATTGATTGTGTTATTTGTTTGATGATTTTATTTCAAGAATATATGCGTGAGTGATATTTCATAAGCCGGTTCAGTATTTGTTTTCTTTTCGATGATGTATTGATGCCCTCTCGGTTCATATGCACTTACACTCTGGGGTTTCATGCAAGTATACATGCTGTATCAGTAATATCAGATTTTTGAGTCCAGAATATCGATCTCACAGAGAGTGAGGGGTTAATGTCTTAGGACAAGTCCTAATCTACTAAAACCAATTCTTAGCTTGGAATTTAGATTAGGTTGAAGATCTACAAACTAATACAACAGAGTTACGATCAATTGTAATTGTTAAATCCTACAGAAATTCTACTTAGCTTAATTGGATTAGTAATTATCAAGATAAAGAGTTACCCTCCATTGCAATGAGCTAAGTGGTGTGTAGGAATGGAATACATAAAGTTGTAAATGTTGCAAGTGACAAATAGAAGCAATTCTCTTCTTTACCTTATCTTGAGTGCATAAAGAAGTTTGGTTAAATTCGTTTTAATTCCTTGAATCATAATTTGAACCCATTAAAGATTATTTCTCTATCTATTTGCGTTGCTCTATGAACTACTTTTTCTTCACCCATTAGTTCAATGTGAATACCCTAATCGTTCATCCATAGCTCTTTTGAGTTATTATGGATTACAAATATTTTAACTAATCACTTGACCATAATGAAAAATAATTTAAGCATGAAAAAATATTCATCACATTAAATATGTAAAACCAATTTTAAAAGAACTCAACAATCTTACGCCAACCATTTATTCATCACAAGAGAGAGGTAAAAGGGAACAACTCACAATGCATGAAGGAAACAATACAAGTCATCCTTTTAAACAAGAGCAAATTCACTAGAATTATATTTACAAACAATATAAGATAAAATAGAACAATACTTTGCTTTTCTCTTATAAAAGTGATGAAAACTCCTTGACAAAGGGTCTCCCAAATACCTCTTGCAATCCTGAGTTCTTCCCTTACAATCACACACAAGCTCCTCACCAACTCTCAAGACAAATAAAAAGAAACTAGCCTACCACAACAAAATTTTTACCCTAGGCTTCACAAGAAATTCTCCCCAACATTTTGAAGAGTTCAGCCCTTCCCTACTCACCAACAATGCTCAATGGAACCTCCTATATGCGCCAAATAACTCTTCGGATTATGTGGAGAAAGCTGTAATAACTACCCCAAACAGTTCTGTCGCTTAGGCGCTATAGGGTTGCCGCTTAGAAGCCAAGCTCTCTGTCTGGTCGGCTAGGTTTTAGCGCCTACGTACCATAAGGATAGCGTCAAAGCGCTTGGAGAAGCGCCTTTGCGCCCAAAGGTTGGCGCCTAGGCGGCAATTCTCCAATTTTGCCTTTAGCTTCTTTTCACCCCCGCTTCGCTCCAATTCTTCTCCAATTCGTTTCAGTTTTTCTATTTATTGTATCTGCAAGAAAAACATAAAAATTTGCTTCTTTAAAGTGCAATTTCATCCATAAATAGGTGCAAAAGAGAAAGGAAATCAAGCGTGCTTCAAGCCATATCACCTACAAGTGCTGAAGTTCATTGGATTGGCGGAGCTCAGGGCTTAAAAATAGGGGATGTTTAAGAAGGCTCATCGCTAGCTGAGCCTGTTGATGTGCTGATCTTCACTTATGAGCCTCTCTCAATAGGCATCCACGAGACCCACAATTTGCGTACCAACATTCACCTTCTCCTTGTGTGATGGGTAGAGTGATCATACCCTCTGTTTCCTCTCATTCTCTAAAAATTCTAAAGAGTGGGTTAGTATTGACAATACCTATAGTGTCAATCAAGATTCTCTCTATTTGGCACTTGCTGATTAGGGTCATGACCACTATTGTATCATTGAAGGAGTTTCCATTTGCCAGTTTCTTTACTTTAGTGATTGTTACGGGTTGAACCTACAGGTAGGTTGTTATGTAAGTAGTCATTGAGTTCTCCTCTCTTGCTTCAAATTCATTTGTGGCTGGCTTGTTAAGACATTTATTCTCTCGCTTCTCAAAGAATGGCTGCACCACTGCTGATTTGGATTGCTTAGGCAAAAATTGGCCAGTTCTTTTTTTCCTTCACAATTTTCTTTCCTCGTCTTCTTTCAGGATTTGCTATGGTGGGTTCCTTTAGTTTTCTCACGTTGATAATTTTTTTTCCTATAAATTCTTTAAATGCTGATAGCATTCCGTGCTATGTCCATGTTCATTGCAGAGTGCTTAATATTTGTTTGTCTCACAAGTGTGCTCCAGCTCACTTAGGTGTCATGCACTTCAAGAAATATTTATTGCATAACCTCGACTAGCTTGGTCGATAATACTTTTATTGGGGTAATCATGGTTTTGTTTAGTCGAGGTATGTGTCATATCATTTCGAATTGTCAGCTTGCTGATGATTTCCAGTAGCATCTCAGGTTGATGAATCCTCTATTGATGATATGGGTGGTTCAGTAGGTGCAGCCTTCTTTTTGCTCCTTGGGTCCTTAAGTGGTTTTTTGTCTGGATCTCGTCAAATATCCTACCTCATTGGAGCATCTTGTAAATGAATTGAGTTGGAGAACTCGACTATGCTATTGGATTCTTCAACTTTGACTTTGAATCCCAATTTGTTTTTCTATATACAAGCCCTAAAAGTTAGAGCTGAAAGGAGAAGAGAGAGAATATGTCCCTTCATTTATGTCCTGACCTCCTGCTTATAGGGGTCTAAAATACAGTTACAGAAAAGAGGGGAAATAATTATAATAACCGCCCAAATGACTGAATCGACGTATTTGTCGAGAGAAAAGTACATTATAATATAAAAGAAATATAATATTTATTGATTGTCAGATGCTTTGGTTTTGACTGTTCATATCAATCGATCGTATATTTGAGATCTCTTCTGTAAAGGTGATCGATCGATTAATAAAAGGCATTCTATCGATTTGGTGAGAGGTCCGTTGGTTAATAGGTTCGTCAGTGTATTTTGCTGTGTAGTTGATCGATTACTTGGTCAGTCCGCATCTCATTCTTTGGCTTGGAACTTCGATCGCCTAAGACTCCATTCCTAGCCATTTGAACCCTTTGAGATTTGTGCTAACCTTTTTGTTGTTTACATATTAGTTTCTCGATTTTTTTGCTTCTTGGTAGCTACAACTACGATAAAGATAAAAAAATTATTAAGCAACAAACGACACAGTAAATGAAAAATTAATTCAATAATTAATTACTCCTTGCGTTCCTTGCCCACTGAACCCTATTAATAAGGCGCAAAGACTTGCGCTATATTCATTTTATTCAACGTCTTTAGGGTTCCTCGAGTGACATCATGGTTGATGGTTCGAGCAAGAAGAACATCGACGTTCGACTTTTGGCTTGGGAAGGGTTTCAGATTCCTGCCTCTACAACTGTCAAAAAGAAGAAAAAAAAAGCTGTAAAGAAAAAGAAGTGATCGACACCCGAACCTGAGTTAATCGATTAAGTCACTTCTTCAGAAGTTCTTGACAGTCAGGCACTAAAGAAGTCCCTGAAGATGGACGCTCGCCATAAAGCGTTGAATTCTAGTCTAAGCATTCGTGTGATTGTTGAAGAAAATTTCCAAGGTGTTCCACCTGTTGAAGGAGTCGAGGGTGGTCAAGTTGGTTCGAAAGAGATGGTTTTTGTTGACTTTCTTCCGCGCCTACTATAGAACGGGGATGGCGGCCTCTCGACACAAAGAACAAATGAATTTTCTGTTACCCTTCCTGAATCAAACAAATATTTGGGTAGGTAAAATGATTCTTGTTATTATTCTTAATGCAAATGAGCTGACTGCACTGGAGAATCGTGTTGATGGCAGGCCATCCAAGAATATTATTGTTGATTTTGTCCCAACGCCTGCGTTGAACTGCAAAATCTAGTTGTTGTGTCTCTTCAATCGATCGATGAGGGTGTATGCTATTCGGTGGACCGATTTAGCAGCTCCCAATAGGAATATTTGGAGAGCCAACAACTATCTTTCGGTTTGATGGAAGCATCGAATGAGGAAAATGGCCTGCTCTTCAGTGAAAGCGATTGGAGAGTCTGCTGATGGGCTTATGTGGGAGCTACAGTATTGCTTTGTGAGGTTTGAAGAAAAGGTTGTTGCGCTTCGCAGGGAATTGATTGATGTACGGGCTGAGTTTGAGCAAATTTGAGAGTTGATCATTTTGAACAAATTCCAAAAAGATATCGATCGAATGGATCAAATTAGGATAGGCGGAGAGTTGGTCTGCTGGAGAATGCTTCAACAAGGGTTTGCTTTGGCAGAAGTGGCGGCAGACCCTTTTATTAAGTTTTTTTTTCAAAGACTATAATCATTTTATTTGTAATAAAATACTATTTTAGTTAATGTGAAATGATGTTTGGAGTGACACTCATCTTTTCGAGGTGTTTCGACTTCCACGCCCACTCTATAAATAAGGCACGTGACCATCATTTTACTTCTTAAACTTTCACTCTTCTCTGATTTTCTTTCCCAAATCTCTTCACTTATGATTTTTTAATGGCTCTGAAGTATTATCCAACACTCTTTGGGACTTATGCTGCTATTGACACATCCATCCTAACAACAACAAATGTGAAGGAACTACAGAAGTCCTATGTCTTCGACCGAACAATCACTCTGTAACAAGTTTGAGAATCCAATTGACCAACAAACAACTTTAATCTAGACTTGATATTTTATAGAGATCAGTTCAAATAATGGGATGCATTTGCCTCTCTGCACTTAGCTGCGGAGCATCTTCAACTGATATGGAGTCATCCCCGCACAAGTTCTCCTGAAGTCAATTGCCCCCATTATGACTTTTTTGATATTCTGCCGCCTGGTGGAAATACCTTAGTTGAGTTACCTATTTAATCATTTTTATTCCTTTAAAGTCGATAAGGATGGGTTTTCTATGTTCTCCGCTCGGAAGAAGCTCTAAATGCTTGGAGGTGAGAATAAGGTGAAGGATTGGAAGAAGAAACTTGTGATTGGCTCTTGCACTGGTGGCTAGGGGATTCCTGGTAAGCCAACAAATACTTCGACAAACAGGATCAAGTCTTTACCAAAGGAGTTGGGCTCTATTAGGCCAATGCTCATCTGGCGTGAACTGTTGGTCCCTAGTATACTGCCGAGGGGAACGTCTCAAGCATTGAATGGCCAAATGACTAGAGGTCTGGGGCTTGCTTTTGACGGTGTAGAAGCTGCCCGAGTGAGAGTGGTCTCCGATAAGTTGGTCGCAAAGCAATAGAAACTGAAATAACCACCGTCGAAAGGTAACATCATTAAAGGTCAGTTTTCTGGTATTGTTTCCGCTGTGACGATCGACACTAGAGGTGATGAATTTGTTACTTCTTGGTCCAAGTATTTAGTCGTAATTCAAAATATTGTAACCTTTGAAGTTACGGTTATCGTTTGATCTCATTCGTTGGGTGTATGGAAAAGTGAAGGCAAGAAATTTGCATCTTTTCTAAGGTCTAACGCCTTTGATGTAGAAGCTTCCGAAGGAGCTGGGGTGTCAAGTACCTCATTGCCAAAAAGAAACTTAAATTACTACTGTCGAAATGTAACCTCTTTAATTGTCAGTTTTCTGGTAGTGTTGCCGCTGCGACGGTCGACACTAGAGGTGGTGAATTTGTTACTTCTTGGTCTAAAATTTCAGTCGTAATTCAAAATACTGTAATTAGTAAAGTTATGGTTATCGCTTGATCTCATTTGTTGGGTGCATGAAAAGTGAACGCAAGAAATCTGCATCTTTTCTGAGGTCTGCGCCTTTGATGTAGAAGCTTCCGAAGGAACTGGGGTGTCAAGTACCTCATTGCCAAAAATCGATCAACCGATTGACTCACCTCGACCAATCGACTACCATCCGCTCCTTTTCCAAAAGATTCACGAGCAGTTGATCCATCTTTCATAGCCATATCAAAGCGGACCATAGTCAACCACCACGACCCCATTTTCTTGTCCGGATCTACTTTCGAACAGTAGGAAAAGCCATCATCTGGCTATGGTCCTTCACCGTCTCTAGAAGGAACGACGATCCGTTGGCAAGGCAAAGATACTGTGGTAGATCTTGATGTTCCTCCGTCCCCTTCACTAAAAAGAAAGATGAAGTCCTTTAAGTGGCTTCCAATGAAGGGGGAGAGGGAAGATTATGGGTTGGCACTGACAACCGATTCAACCTGATCGATACTTCGAAGGACTAGTTCCCTAATTCTGCCAAGTCCGAGAGAACTCCACTTGTTATGGTGGAATTGATATGGTCCGACAAATATGATGAAGCTTTGAAAAAGCTTAATCACCCGAAAATCTTGCAACACTCGACTCGATTTCATTTTATGGCGACGCAAGTGGCTCACCTCCAATGGTTGGCTTTGGGTTTGATGTTGCAACATCAAACTCTACCGTGATCAATTGATAGAGATGTTCTTTGACTTACCTTCTTAAAGCTAGTTACAGCTCAACAATTGCCAGTTTAGAAGCTCTGTCAAGGTGCAAGGTCCACGTCCGTTCGTTGATAGGATTTCCCTCGCTCAATTCCTCTGTCTCTGAGAAATCCACCCAACAATCAATGATTGCTTTAGCTTTGATGGTTGTCCAAGGGACGTAAGTAATATCGTACTCACTGAGTTCCACCGCTCTCTTCAATAATTGACTGGAATGCTCCTCTTGCGTGAGTATAGATTTTAATAGATGATCAGTTATGACCTGAATCAGATGCTTTTGAAAATATGATTGGAATGTGCGAGCGGAAATAATCGAGGCAAATATTAGCTTTTCCATGATTGGCTACTTGATTTCTGCATCTCTGAGTACCCGACTGATAGAACATATTTCAAAAATTGTTTCCTTGCATCTTCTCTGACCAGTACTTAACAGTCAGCCTCCCGCCCAATTCTGAGATACAATGATAGTTCCTCTGTTGGCCTTGGAATTTGAAGTAATGCTGGTGACGCCAAAGAATATTTCAAATTTTGAATGCCTTTTCACATTCAAGCGTCCTCTCAAAATGTTGATTTTTCATTAACGTCCTAAAAATGTTGCACGTTTATCACCTGACTTTGAGATAAATCGGCTAAGCCCCATTTCGATCGATCAACTTTTTGATTTCTTTGGTGCTTCAGGGGGATGACTTTCCAAAATCACTTGTACTTTTTTTTCAGGATTGGCTTTTATTCCTTTGGAAGTTAACAAAAAGCTAAAGAATTTTTCACCCGATGCTCACAAAGTATATTTTGAGAGATTTAACTTCATATTAAATTCTGTTAGTGTTTCGAATGTTTCTTTTCACTCTTCTATTGTTGTTTGGACGATTTATTTTTAACTAAGATATCACTCACATATACTTCAATATTTTTAAGCCCAAAAGATATTGCATCGAAACAAAAAATACCCTAAGTAGTAATAAAAAATGTCTTCTCCGTGTTTGTTGGATGCATCTTGATCTGATGGTAGCGAGAGAGAGAGTCGAGAAAAATCTTCACAGAGTACCCGACCCTTGCATCAACCAGTGTGTCGATCTTGTGCAACGAGTAAGTGTCATTCAAGCAAGCAACTTTAAAGTTTGTGAAGTTGACGCACATTCTTCACTTGTCGTTGACCTTCTGAACCATCATCACGTTCAGCGGATTTTTGTAACCAACATCAACCTTTCACTACTTAGAAAAACCATACCATGCTCTGCTTCGTCAGATGCAAGTACTTCAAAGATGGTCTCATTGGTCTCGAGTCTCCCTTCTCTTTGAATCCGAATGTCGAGTAGCTCATGATCTACCTGGTGACCACCCGAAGGTAATAGCTCTTTGATTGCTTTAAGTTTCCTTGGATCGTGATATTCTTTCCATTGTCAGAAAATTTCAAAGCCGCATGATAGGTTGAAGTTACTGCCGAGTAATTGTTCAGCAACGATTGGTGGAAGATAGCATTGTAAGTTGGTGGGGACTCCACCATCAGAAAGTCCTCCGTGTTGGTGAGTTGTTTCTCGCTCGACCCACGAGATGCTCAGAGCAATAATGCCCAGAGCTTCCTTCCTCTTGCCAGAGAAACCAAACAACAGACCAACTGGTGCTATCAACTGGTCAGTTTTGAGCCCAATCTCGTTGAAGACTGTTTTGAAAAGGGTGTTCACTGAACTTTCAGTGTCGACCAGGATACTATCCACTTGGTAGTTGTTGATTAACGCAATAAAGACAATCATTTCGTTATACGGTTTTCCTTTCGGCGGAAAATCTGCATCCGTGAAAACAATGGGAGGATGGTTATGCTTATTAGATGCGATAAAACATACCTTTCATGATCGTTATCTCTTCCGGCTGGACCGGCGGGATGACTCTCTACCTCTCCCAAAGATAGCCGGAATAATTCCAGCAATGTAAACTTTGTTCGTCTGGACAGTTCCATCCAAAGGCCCTCAACTGGGGTCTTTCTCTGTCACCGAGTATGCCCTTCGACAACAATGAACTCTTTGAGCTTCCCTAATCAATTCCTTCACCAAGTTCCGGAAGTGACGACATTCTTTTGTGTCATACCCGTGATCACCATGGTAATCACAATATTTATGCGGATTCCTGTGGGCAAGTCCGACTTTCATCGTAGGGGCTTTCTTGAAGTATTTCTTGTTTTGAATGACTCAACTAACTCGTTCATCGAAACATTCAATGGGGTTAAGCCCTGCATCTCTCGATATACGTGCGACCACTCGTAGTAGAGACAGTCGCTGGTCAGATTATCGATTCTAACCTCGGTTGCCCTTGTCATTGTCTCGGGTTGTTGGTTGTTATAGCAGTAGCGATTGACGGAGATTTGGTTATTCTTCGACTTATGTGCTTCGTCCTGATCCTTCCGCTATTTTGATTGATGGTCGGACAATTCTTGTTTGCATTAGAGGGGTCATAATAGCCTCCTCGACAGCAATGTGGTCGGTTGCCTTCTCTTACAACTCAGAAAAATATTGTTTTAAGCAAGTTCAAGTCGTACTTAATACACCCGTCTCTAACTCCTTGTGCCAGAGCGATCATGGCAATCAGAGCAGCATGCCCTTCACTTCCAGCATCGCCTTATGGAATCGAGTGATATAAGTCTGCAGGCTTTCATTCTCTCCTTGCTTTATTTGCAGCAGAGCCTGATACTTCTTCCTTGGCTTCTGTACATTTTTAAAGTGTGCCACAAAGAGTTTCTTAAACTTAGTGAAGGTCGGAATAACACCAACCGGCAAACTAAGAAACCACCGAAGAGCTAACTCCTTAAGTGCTGTTAAGAAAAGCCGACACTTCATCGTCTCGTTGATCTGCAACACTCTGACCGATGATTCAAAAGAAGTCACATTATTGGTCGGATCGTTCTTCCCCTTGTAAGGATTCAAATAAGGAATCCTTAACTTCGTCGGGGGTACTGCGTCCATGATTTGTCGAGTGAAAGCAATATCTAGGGGAAGCTATCTGGGGGTGCTTGCATTGGTGCCTCGACTCGCTCTATCCAATGTCTGACTATCGACGTAAACACGGTGTTATCAACATGTTGGGAATCTTCATGCCCTTCAGTTGCTTGATTGCTCATTCGACCTTTGGGCAGGGGACCCCTTGAAGGCGAGCTCCCCGAGACCCCACTTCCAGAAGTCGTGGTTTGATCATTCTTTTAAGTAATTGCTTCTTGGAAGGCCTCAAATAGGCCCATCATTTGTTGCCACGACTTATGGACTTGCTGTTGAATCTCTCGATGCACTAACTCCTTTGTGAACTCCATCGGTGCTATATCTCTATGTTGTAATTCTCATTCGCAGTGTGCTCTGCTTCTCGTATGAGGCATGTCCACGCTCATCACACCACCTTTTAAGATGTTGAATCCTAACTTGTCTTTCTATATACATTCCCTCAGAGTTACAACGGAAAGGAGAAGAGAGAGAGAATGTCCCTTCATTTATGTTCTGACCTTCTACTTATAACGATATAAAATACAACTACAGAAAAGAGGGGGAACGATTATCATAACCATCCAAATGATTGAATCGGTGTGTTTGTCGAGGGAAAAGTACATTACAGTACAAAAAAAAAAACAAAATATATAATATTTATCTACTGTCAGATGCTTCGGTTTCAACTGATCATGTTGATCGATCGTATATATGAGATCTCTTCTCTTGAGGGGACCAGTTGATCGAAAAAAGGCATTGGTTCGATTCGGTAAGAGGTAGGTCCATCGTTCGATTTCACTATGTAGCCAATCGACTACTTGGTCAGTCCACATCTCGTTCTTTGGCTCGGAACTTCAGTCGTTTGAGACTCCATTTCTAGCCATTTGATCCCTTTGAGATTTGTGCTGGCGTTTTTGCTCTATACAGTTGACATGGCTGTTGGCATGCTTAATTTTTAACATTTTTAGCTGTTGCAAGCTAAAGGGCATATCTGAATGGTTCCTTTTGCTAGTCTAGAGCTTGGTAGTTGCATGCATCAGATTCTCCTACTGACAATATTCTCTCTGGAATCTCAGCATAATGATCATGAGAGACTTGCTCTATTCCTATCTGTTCTTCAGAAGGTTATTTGTCTATTCTACTGTGCTTTTGGTACTGCTGAACTGTACAGAAAACATCTTGAATTTGACATGGGAAATGATAACTCTCAACCAGTTGCATGAGATACATCGACGGGTCGATTCCTTCAAATTGATGGTAAACATTTTACATTTTAAAGCGTCGTTGAAATATGTCGTGCTTGGCTGGGTGTTTCCTTGTCTATATAATTCCAGATGTATTTTAAACTTTGCTCATTATCTGATTCTTGTTTTTGGCATTAATCCATGCTTCTCATACTTCAAAAAAAAATAAAATGTTGGATCCAAATTTATATGTAGCAATACATGATCCTACTTTTAGAAGTCATGGTTTTTGGGATTAACAACTCTTGTTAATTTATTCACGTATAAAGATTGAAATTAAGAATGAAATAATTAAATATTTATTCTGATTGCTTTTCATGTTTGGGATTAGGGCTGTCAAAATGGCTCGTTATTCGCGAACAACTCGTGTTTGGCTTCTTCGCTAAGTTAATGAGCCGAAAACGAACAACACGAAAAAATATTTGTGCATTCGTATTCGGCTCGTTTTGGCTCGATATACTACTCATCAATTATATATATATATATATATATATATTTGATGAGTAGTATTTTAAAAAAATCTAATTAACTACAATGCTACAAAGATTTATAATCAATTAAAAGCATTTATTACGAAAATAGAATAAAAATTATTAAATTAGATTCAAATGATGTTTTAAATCTTACCCCAATCCTTAACATCTTATGACTACGTGATTAGGGTTGTCGAAACGACTCTTTGTTCGTGAACTATCGTGTTCGGTTCGCTAAGCAAACGAGTCGAACACGAACACACTTTTTGAGCTCGAAATATAAACGAGCTGAGCCTGGGCTCATTCGTGAACACAAGCTGAGTCTGGCCTCGTTCGTATTCGGCTCGTTTACACCCCTATTTGGGATTAATCATTATCTTCTTTTTCAAGTAGAGCTGGGATAATCTTAGATATTTTTCGCAACAGAGCTGAAGCTAATGAAAAATCCTACCTAGATGGCCCTAAGATGGCAGCCATGTTGTATTGTCCTATTTTTAACATGAGATCAGGGATTCTTTGAAATTTTTAAGATTGGACAACTCTGCATGTAGCTCGAAATTTAAAATATAGGCTTCAATACACCTAATTGGTCAAACATCATGTTAATTTTTTTTTAATAATATGCTTGTAAATGGCTTTCAGATTGAACTTTTTAACAGTAAGAATCTGCAACCATCTCTCTTCCTAGCATATTTTATCTTCAATGATTTCGAAGTTTGTGATTGGCCTACAAATATTTAACCGTGATAGTCTCTACATCTCGAAAAATTATTACGTCTGGACAACAGACATGATACAGTGGGGCGGAGCGAGAGTTCAGACCTATGTTGTATCACGTCCGTGTCCAGATGCAGCTAGCGTTTAGACTCCGGACGTAATATTCTTTCCTACATCTCAACCATCTTTTGTGAAGGCAGTGACTTCAAATTTGTCATCATGTAAGTTTGAATATATTAGTTGACAATTATAATTCATAATATGAATGAGATTGAAAAAGAACCCTATGTTTAAAGATGAACGAACAAATAAATTACATATGATCCAAGTTTCAAACCATGCACGGATTTTATTTCAACACCAAAACCAAAATAAGAAAATGTATTAAGACAATATATTGGTTATAATAATATTTGAATCTTGGTTGAATTAGTTCAATTGTATTTATACCGAGTTTAAATTATATATAAAGAAGAATGAATGTGGTTTGAATAAGTTTTTTGTTTTGTGCTATTGATGGAATTGATTCAGTTAAGTTTATTTGCTACGTATATATGTTGTGAGATATTGAATTGTTAGGTCACATATGAAGTTTGGGTTGTGATGAGAAAGTTATTGATATTTTGGTATTTTTGAATTTCCTTGAGAGGTTAAAAAAGTCTTAAATTCATTGAATTTGAGGGTATAAAGTGAGATATAACTTTAAATGAGCATTTTTAATTATATAAATGCTTATTTACATGTTATGTTGCGTGGAAAAAATATTGGCTTCATCTATTATAAATGCCATAACACTCACTTATGACCGAGAAAAATTTTAATTGTGTTGTGTTATAGCTATTTATAGCTATTTGATTATGTTCTTTTTTTTTTTTATCATAGTCATTGTTCGGTATTATAACTGTTATGATTGTATTTTCTTGTGTATAAGTTATAGCGGTTGTGATTTTATTTTTTTAATATTAAAGTTAGTCTTTATAACATAATTGTTGTGATTGTATTTTGCAAACGTTTTTTCTACATTGCTCAGCCCTTGCAAATGTCCATGCCTAGCCACCCTGACTAGGATCCTCAATAAAGTAAAAAAACATGCTCTTATGATTGAGCACAAAAACCCTTACAAAAATATACTCACTAGTATTTGTCTTTCCCGAACAAGTATTAAATGCCCAAGTACTTTCTTCCAACGGACAAGCACTCTTCACACACCAAACATTGTACTTTTCACAAGCTCAGTATAAAACCCTTGTAACTTAACATAAAAGAAAAAATTCAACGGATTTACACTTATAAGAGGATTCTGCCCTTGATCACACAACGCCTCCACATAAATCAAGTCAATCAACAATATCACAAAAATAAGTTGTTCACAATATTTAGAGAGATGATATGCGAGCGATATGAAAAGATAATGATAAATTATTTTAGAAACTTATCTCTAAGGCATTTGAGGGCATGGACTGATATTAAAAAATTTTCAACTTAGATTATGACAAATTTTAGCATAATAATATCACATCCAACATCATGATTATAATTTTGAAGAATGAGTATTATAAAGGTTAAGGTTTTTAATAGGTTTTTTCAAGGAAAAGATTTCAAGAAAATAAATCATTAATAGAATTTATGAAAACTTAGAAGAAAAGTTGTGGAATATTCTCCCTTAGAAGAACACGAGTTGATTGGAACTTAAGTAGGCATCATCATCTTTTCCTCAAAAAAAGATCTAGGTTTTCATCTCGGGACACAAAGTTATGCAAGAGCAAAGAGCAAGAGAGGGGAACTTAGGAGAAATTAGGAGCCCAATGACTTATTGAAGTTTCAGTCGAATAAATAGACTTTAAACAAACTTAAAATTTCATTCTTGTGATTTTATAAGCTCTCATAATGAAAATTGTGAAGAATTTATTTTAGAAAGATTTCAAATTTATGTTTTAAATTTTTCAAAGAAATTAGAATAAAAATTAAATCAATCATGTTAATCCAAGTTTCTCAAAATAATGTCCATCTTTACTTAATCGAAATCTTCTAGTGCCTATTCAATTAATTATATTTATTTAGTTAAGTCTCTTTAGTTCAATTAAAGTATTGTAGGGTCAACTGACCTCAATAATAGCTGGTATCTTGGCTCTATCAATCAAAGAATGGTCTTAATATAGCCATTGCACCTAAGAAGGATTGTTAAACCCATCCAATGTGGACTAAGGGAAATGTGTTGGCGCTCACTCTTCAAAGTTTTTGGCTTACTATATTTCACTGTATATTTGGGTACGATAGAGCAGTTTCTTGAATAATTGAACTAAGTTTGATGCAATTAACATTTTTGTTGGTAACCTTTCTTAGTCTTAGTCATCAAAAACCTAAAAAGAAACTAAAAAAAATCAAAACATAAAAACAACAAAGCAAACTTATCAAATCCTTTTCAGTTTTCATTGACCTCGGCACCGGCACAAGATTCGACAAGTCAATGTCTTGACTCTGTAAACCCAATAGAGTAAGTGCAGCTCTCTAGTAAAGTGATTGCACACCGTGAAGAACTCTTAAAATTAATTGCCGAGTGGAGTNTAGGCGCAAAAACTCTTTTGCACCATTTTTACATTTTTTGCTCCAAATTTGATCCTTTTTCACTCCTTTTAGTATTTCTCACCTTTTTACTTGTACCTGAAAGAAAAACACACAAATACCTTCCATTAAAACACAATATCTCAAAAATAGGTATAAAAATGAGTGCATTAAAACACGTCTAAAAATACTATATTTTAGGTGTATCAAAATCCCCCAAACTTAAAATGTTACTTGTCCTCAAGTGACACTTCAATCTTTAAAAACAAAATAAATATGACTATGTATATGAGTTTCTTTCGAAGTTACCAAAATTTAGATTTTAGAAATATAGTAGTCCAATTTAGAAAAAAATATTAAATAAATGAGACCAACTTAAAGTTTAGAAATTTCTAATGTTAAGAAATATGAAAATACGAGTTTCTATCTAATTTAGAATTATTGTAGATTTTCCAAATTTAGAATTTAGTTATTTTATTATCTCCACTTAAAAATTTTTATTAAGGATATTTTTATTTACTATATCATATCCCTAAGCTTAAGAGTTTCTTAAGTCTTATACTTTAAAAAGATCAAATGTGGAACCAATTTTTGAATAGACACTAATCCTCAAGCTTCTCCTCCCTTACTTTTTCTTTTTCTTTTTCTTTTTCTTTTTCAAACAAANAAACCTGACTCAACCTAGACCCAATCTAGCTCAAGTTTAGCCTAACTTAACCCAAACCCTAAAACCTAACCCAAGTCTAACCCAACCCCAAACTTGACCCAACTTAGATCCAACCCAGCTCAACTATAATTGAACCTAATCCAAATAACCCAAAACACTCTGAATCTACCCAAATAATCAGAAATAACCCAAAATCACCCAAACGATTCGAAACAACCCAATTGACCCAAAACAACCTCAAACCACCCAAATGACCTGAAATACACTGGAATTGCCCAAGTAGCCTAAAAAGACCTCGATCAAAAGAGATGAAATACTTTGAAACCATCCAAATGAACTGAAACACTCTAAAGTCATCCAAATGACCCAAAATAATGCAAATCACTCAAATGACCCAAAGCAGCCCAAAACCACAAAAATAACCCAAAACAACACAAAACCACCCAAAAGACCTAAAATACCCCGAAACCACCCAAATGACATGAAACAACTCGAAACCACCCAAATGAACCGAAACACCCAAAACTACCTGAATAACCTAACATATGCCAAAATTGTACAAATAACTTGAAATGACCTGAATTACCAAAAAAAATGGTTGACCCATGTTCAATCCTAAACCTGAGTTTAATCCAAGGCTATTAATATGTTTTTTTTTTATGTTATTTCATGTGTTTGCTTTAAAATAAAGATACATAAAATAAAAAGGGAGGAAAACCTCTTACTAAGTGGTTTTCTCCACAAACAAAAAAAAAATAATCAAAACTTAGGAATATCTTGATTTCTCAATCATGAAGGACAAATCTAAGGAATGAAACCAAAACATGAATTAAATATTAAACCCCAAATAAACACCTGAAGTACACCAAGATAAAGAATAAGAATTAACCCTAGGAAGATCTGACATGAACTCTAAGTTAGATAACTTAGACACTAAACTTAAGGGCATGCACCTACCTTAAGTTTTTTTAGTATAGAAGCCTAGGTTAGTCTAGGTGCCTTAGGTAGATCTAAGGACTATGATCTATAAAATAAACAAACCTACCTCCTGAAGCTAGACGGAGTACCCTAGAAGGATGTACCTCATGGTTATAGACCAATGTATTTTAGACTACTTCAAGACTATGAATCCTCTGAGCTACAACATTTAAGGAGGATTCTTGGTTTTGTGGATGGTAACCAATGTGCTCAGAACGACGGATTGCCATGGTCATCTTGACCAGGTACATTAGTCCCAAGGTCTAGGTTAATCCATTTATTAGTATTCCTTATAGAGTCTAAGGTTTCATTTTCCATCTAAAATCCTTTCATACACAACTCTATTCCTATTTTAGGATTCCTAATCAAGTGTTCTTGATTAATCTCTTGACCTAACATAATCAACTTAAGTTTTCTAAATCACTTCCCATTAAGTATAGCTCTCTCTTTGGGCCTTTGTTTTGTAAGTCCCATTAAAGTAAATTCATTTCTTCTAAAGCATAATCTTGAACTCATATTAATCAAGAGTTTTATTTAGATTTTATGATCCTAGAGATGCAATTAATTATGAGGTCTTGCCCTTGTAGAAAACAAAGTTCCTAGAATTAAATACTGTCTTACAACTATGAGATAAAAAAATTGGTTCTACAGACTCATAATGATTTCCTCATCTGCATAATTAGGTCCATTCTGAGGTAATATTCATATCATTTNTCTCTTGACCTAACATAATCAACTTAAGTTTTCTAAATCACTTCCCATTAAGTATAGCTCTCTCTTTGGGCCCTTGTTTTGTAAGTCCCATTAAAGTAAAATCATTTCTTCTAAAGCATAATCTTGAACTCCTATTAATCAAGAGTTTTCCTTAGATTTTATGATCTTAGAGATGCAATTAATTATGAGGTCTTGCCCTTGTAGAAAACAAAGTTCCTAGAATTAAATATTATCTTACAACTATGAGATAAAAAACTTGGTTCTACAGACTCATAATGATTTCCTCATCCGCATAATTAGGTCCATTCTGAGGTAATATTCATATCATTCAGGGTAATATATTATTCTTTGAATGTCGTATCTGATCATTCAAATAGAAGGCTTTTGAGGTATTGGTGGCCACGTAAAAAAAAATCCCACCAATACCTCCATCCTTCATTTAAATATCAGGTGTCTAAGGGTATTGCTTTTTGTGGTCAAAAATAAAAATTATGCCTAACTGAGAACAAATTTAATTTAATTACATCTTTTTAATATAAAAGCTAAANTTAATTTAAATATCAGGTGTCTAAGGGTATTGCTTTTTGTGGTCAAAAATAAAAATTATGCCTAACTGAGAATAAATTTAATTTAATTACATCTTTGTAATATAAAAGCTAAGTGTTCATAACATGAATGAAAAGAAGTGTTAAATATGGTAAATCCACCCATAGAAATCTTAAAATCCTGTTGAATAAAGTAAAAAATGATGGATATCATGAACCTTTGAAAGGTAACAAAGGAGTTAAAAAGTATAAAAAAGATACTTCTAAAGGAAAAAAGTATCATGGGGTTTAATGAAAGTGGACCTGTTCTGATAAATTAATGCTATAAGAATCTAGCAGTAATTGTTAAAGAAGAAAATTAATGTTGCCTTGCCGACCTATCAAGTATCAAGTCAATGAAACTTCAAGGAAAATGATTCTTTCTGGTGACTTTTTTTTTACTTCTTAAAATTTATGCATATTCTCTAGCCAGTGACATTTCTATTGCATATTAATTATTTATATTCATTTTTAACTACAATCATCCCACCCTTTTATATTACAAAGTGAATTGAACTCACTATCTAAATAGGATATATAATCCTAGTAGCCAACCACTTGAGTATTTCTTTCATAACTACCCCTCTTCATTATACGTTTGAGTCTTATCTATGTGTTGGCCTTTAGTTGATAGTTATCTTTCATTTAAATCTTACGCACACACAAGGAATAAATAACTCTTGTAATTTATATTATGATCCATTATTCCAAACTTACTGTTTATATGTACAGTATAATAATGTCTTTGATGATATTTTTCACTTATGTTTCCTTACTTTGCAACAGAACCAAAAACTTGATCCAGGAGAAAACAAAAATTTTACTTTTTAATTTGTATATATATATATATATATATATATACATTTGGAACTACGCAAGTATATGTATCGTTATCAAGTAATATAGGACTTTTTAATTAAGACCTGAATATCGAACCCATAAGAAAAAATAATCAATATGCGTTATTGATTAACAAATTTTCTATTTCAAAAGCCAATTACTTAAACTATAGATATTTTTATAGTAATTAAAATTGAAATCTTTTTGGTATTTTTGATATTTTGACAAAATAATAACTTCTAAAGATAACTTGAGTTTATGTAAAAGAAAAACACTTAATATGAAAATATCTTTCTCCTTATCATGAATCAGTAATAAGTATTGGATTTATGTTGTGGAAGTATGTAAATTATGTTGTGTCAAATAGGAGCAATATTACTATTTACCCTTACTAGAAGATGCTATAAAGAATATTGGCTAATTTGAAGTTTAAATAGTTCTAAAGACCAACTACGTNGTATATATATATATATATATATATATACATTTGGAACTATGCAAGTATACGTATCGTTATCAAGTAATATAGGACTTTTTAATTAAGACCTGAATATCGAACCCATAGGAAAAAATAATCAATATGCGTTATTGATTAACAAATTTTCTATTTCAAAAAGCCAATTACTTAAACTATAGATATTTTTATAGTAATTAAAATTCAAATCTTTTTGGTATTTTTGATATTTTGACAAAATAATAACTGCTAAAGATAACTTGAGTTTATGTAAAAGAAAAGCACTTAATATGAAAATATCTTTCTCATTATCATAAATAAGTAATAAGTATTGGATTTATGTTGTGGAAGTATGTAAATTATGTTGTGTCAAATAGAAGCAATATTATTATTTACCCTTACTAGAAGATGCTATAAAGAACATGGGCTAATTTGAAGTTTAAATAGTTTTAAAGACCAACTACGCAGGGAAGATACTAGCTCTCACTCTAGAGTTCCCTCAATTCCCTCCACCTGGGGGCTAACATCTCGTATCAGAACCTAAAATAATAAATCAAGTTGGGGGCTTTAATCTGTCACTTTAAAGTCCTCTAACTCTACACCCTTCAAAGATTATTTTTCTATTTATTTGCACTAAATCATATGAATTACATTCATATTCATACAACCTCATGTGATTCTTTCTAATTATTAACTGAGATAATATCAGCCCAGTTCTTACATGTTCTCACAACAAATTTTAACATCTAAATAGCCCAAATCAAGAAGTAAATGAAGTGCATGGAATTAAATCATCACAACTTCATCCAACATTAAAGATCAATACTCTCCACAACTTTCATCCAATACTTTAATTACTTATCATTTAAAGGAGAAAGATAAAGAAAACTACTCATAATTCATGGAAAAAATTAAGAAACACACTTTAGTTTAAAAGAAGAAATCATTGTCAAACCAACAACAAGTCTCAATTAAAACCAAAGAAGTATTTATCATTTTAACAAGAAAGATAAAGAAAACTACTCAGAATCCATGGAGAAAACAAAACCACATTTTAACTCAGAATCCATGGAGAAAACAAAACCACACTTTAGTTTAAAAGTAGAAATCATTGTCAAATCTCATAATCCATGGAGAAAATAAAATCACACTTTAGTTTAAAAGTAGAAATCATTGTCAAACCAATATTTATGGAGAAAATAAAACCACACTTTAGTTTAAAAGAAGAAATTATTGTCAAACCAACAATATTGTATGGAGAAAACAAAACCATACTTTAGTTTAAAAGTAGAAATCATTGTCAAACCAACAATACATTAATTAAAACTAAAAGTAGTCTTTTAGTAAAAAAGTAGAAATCATTGTCAAACCAACAAGAAGTCTTGATTAAAACCAAAAGTAGTTTAAGAACAAAAAATAAAAAAACTTATCTCAAATACTCCACCAAACTCTTAAAGTTCCTTCGAATCTCTTCTCTTTTACAACACTCTTAACCCTTACAATAAAACTAAAAACAAAAAAGATAAAGTAAATTTGTGGTGCCTAAAAATCTCTCCAAACATTCCTCCCCGAACTTCTTCAAGAACTTCTTAAGACTCTCCCTTTTCAAGCACAATTCAAAAAGTTTCAACTTCTTTCTTTTATAAATCTCCAAGAGGTGCCTTGGTAACTCTTCAAAATGTGTCTCAATTTGATGTGTTTTCCTAAGGATGCCTCCTTTCACAAGTTTATTAATCATAATTTCGTTTCTAGTGGTANCTCCCTTTTCAAGCACAATTCAAAAAGTTTCAACTTCTTTCTTTTATAAATCTCCAAGAGGTGCCTTGGTAATTCTTTAAAATGTGTCTCAATTCGATGTGTTTTCTTAAGGATGCCTCCTTTCACAAGTTCTTTAATCATAATTTCATTTCTAGTGGTCAGAACCACCCTATTTAGCCAATAGGTGCCTCAAATGTCTTTTCAAAATTCAGTAAAATGAATTCAATAGTCCAATAACCGCTACTAGCACTTAAGAGCGAGACCTCTGGTGCTTAGGCGCAGCCTTCTCTGTTTCACCGACGCTTAAGCGTCGGATCTGGCTCTTAGGCGCAAAAACTCTTTTGCACCATTTTTACATTTTTGCTTCAAATTTGATCCTTTTTCACTCCCTTTAGTATTTCTCACCTTTTTACTTGTACCTGAAAGAAAAACACACAAATACCTTCCATTAAAGCACAATATCTCAAAAATAGGTATAAAAATGAGTGTAAAAATACTATATATTTTAGGTGTATCAAATCCCCGAAACTTAAAATGTTACTTGTCCTCAAGTGACACTTCAATCTTTAAAAATAAAATAAATATGACTATGTATATGAGTTTCTTTAGAAGTTACTAAAATTTAGATTTTAGAAATATAGTAGTCCAATTTAGAAAAAAATATTAAAAAATGAGACCAACTTAAAGTTTAGAAATTTTTAATGTTAAGAAATATGAAAATATGAGTTTCTATCTAATTTAAAATTATTGTAGATTTTCCAAATTTAGAATTTAGTCATTTTATTATCTCCACTTAAAACTTTTTATTAAGGATATTTTTATTTACTATATCATATCCCTAAGCTTAAGAGTTTCTTAAGTCTTATACTTTAAAAAGATCAAATGTGGAACCAATTTTTGATTAGGCACTAATCCTCAAGTTTCTCCTCCCTTACTTTTTCTTTTTCTTTTTCTTTTTCTTTTTCAAGCAAAGATTACTATATCTGGATAGGTCTTTAATGATTTTGAATTCCAATTCTCCTTTCCTAAAGCAAAGTCCTGATATAAATTTTTTACTTATAAATATAAAAATAGTTTNTAATGATTTTGAATTCCACTTCTCCTTTCCTAAAGCAAAGTCCTGATATAAATTTTTTACTTATAAATATAAAAATAGTTCTGAAAATTATTTTTAATAAAAGAAATTTAGCATTTTCTACACAAAAAATAAAAATAAAAGTCTAAATTTCCAAATTCTTCAAAAAATATAATTTTTCTTACTAAAGTTAATTAAACTATACTTAGCATTTTCTACACAAAAAATTTTTAACTGAAAGTTTTTCTTCATTACTCAGAATTTTAACTAATTTTTCTTACTCATTTCTATAATCAAATTTTATTTCTCTAATATAACTTCATATACATGATCATTTTTCTTTTCAAATAAAATTCACTTGTAGCACATTTAAGAAGNTTACTCATTTCTATAATCAAATTTTATTTCCCTAATATAACTTCATATACATGATCATTTTTCTTTTCAAATAAAATTAACTTGTAGCACATTTGAGAATAAATAAAATTCACGTTTTTAAATATTTTTCATTCCCCTCAAACTTAAATTTTTAACAAGATTAAGCAGTTTAGCAGCAGATATATATGAGCTGGAAATGAAAGTTGAAATAACATGCTTATAGGAATTTTTATATTCTAATTATATAAGTATAAAACTAAAAACAGGAGTATATTTAATTTGTATAAATTTCCTATCATTTTCATTTTAATTCAACATGTAGAGATTCATTAGACTTCCAAGTAGTGAGTACAGACATAAAAACAAACTAACACACTAACTCTGATTTCACAGCCTCGACATAAAAACAAAAACACTAACAAGATAAAAGNGAAATGAAAGTTGAAATAACATGCTTATAGGAATTTTTATATTCTAATTATATAAGTATAAAACTAAAAACAAGAGTATATTTAATTTTGATAAATTTTCTATCATTTTCATTTTAATTCAACATGTAGAGATTCATTAGACTTCCAAGTAGTGGGTACAAACATAAAAAAAAACCAACACACTAACTTTGATTTCACAGTCTCGACATAAAAACAAAAACACTAACAAGATAAAAAAAAATTACATAGTAGCAGTTTTCTGAAATTAAAGTTTAAAACTAAACTTAGCAAGATTTTCAACTTTTCAAAAGACATAGAAATAAGTTCCNTTCTACAAATTTCACAAAATTCTACAATAACTTCAAAAATCAAGTCTAATCTACTAAACTTAACCCCTATAAGCAAAAACAACACTCTCTATGCAATTTTCATAAATTTTTCCTCATTTTTCACCATGAATAGTGACTTTCAGGTTTCTCCAAATGTACTCAAAATACATGGTGAAAATCCAAAATTTTTACATAGAAGTGAAGCTCTTACCTTAAGAAATCCAAATCTATCAAATTTTGCTCGAATACACCAAGAAATCTTCAAGAAAAGGCTTTCCCTAAACTTCAAAATCATTAACTTGAGAGGAAGAATGTGACGACGAGAGTAAAAGTGGCTATTTTTGGGGTTATTTTTCACTTTTAACCATTCGCGAACCAGTTTTTGTGAACCGCCGATTAAGCTCGGATAAGTGGCGCTTAGGCACCTGCCTCTCGGGTTACTTCGAGCTTAAGCATGAGAATGTGACGCTTAGGTTCCAGTGCACTATTTTTTATATTTTTGAACTTAAGTAAAATGCACTTTTAGCTTAGGTATGCCACCCCTAAATGGTCTTATAACATTGAAATGACTATTTTCCTCTCCCTTAACTCTCCTTTTTCTCAAAATTCTCCAATATAACTAATTTGATTTGAGGCTAAAATAGCACAAATTTTTCACACAAACAAACACTTATATTCATCTACAAACTAGTATAAGTACATGTAACACTTAATTCTCACACCAAATAGTCTCGAATGAGAAAATTTTCCTAAACACTTAACAAACTAACATAAACTCCAAAAAAAGTATTTAACACTTAACACTTAACACATTAAACAAAAAGTCCTAACAAACAAACTTTAACACTGAACTTAATTCCATTCTTCATTTGTTGGGACAAATTCTGGTCTTTCATTAGTTTCTCCTTGGGAATTCGGAATATAGAGTTGATAAAACGGACGGTGGTTACAAGCTCTGATACAATCTTCTTCAATCCTTTGCTGCTTGAGATACATCACCTTATCTGCTTCTTCTATATAACTAGTGTGACTAAATTACATTTTCAATTGTCATCCAATATGCTCTAGATGGGCATTAACTTCATTGACCTTTGTCTCAAGTAAAGTCACACTAGCCTCAATTTTGTTGATCTTTTCTGTTATTCCTTCAATACTAACGGCTAAGAAACCGTTATACATCTCTTTTGCACTTTTACTAATGTATTTCTTCCTTATGGCCTCTTCCTTTTTCTTCAAATCCATCTCCCATGAAGACATTTTCTCTAAATCTCTCTTTCTCTTAGACTTTAGGCCTGAAAATATTTTTGGGGTGAAGTTCCATCACAAAACCCTTCTATTTATAGGCCTAAACTCCTTTAGTAACTTCTGGGCACGTCCTAAAACTGCCTTGGCATGTTTTAGTCAACCAATTGGCAGTTAAATCTTCTAGAAATTTAATTTCACACATGGTTCTTAACTCCCGCGCTTAAGCGCCGAATATTGGCGCATAAGCGCTAGTGCTCAATTTTGCACCAGTCAACTTAACATCCAAATACTCATTTTAACATGTCTTGATCAATAAATAAAGACTTAAAATCATTGCTAACGCATAATAGTTTCAACAATACTACGCCAATTTTTCTTAATCACACACAAACAAACAAACAATAATGAAAGTAAAAACACACTGATAACTATGCGTTGTCTCCCACAAAGCGCTTGGTTTAACGTCATCAACTTGACGTAACCAGTGCTTATTTTGGTTGACCCAACATCATTTGGTCATTAAATTTACATTGATCCCCTACAAAATAAGGTTTCATTA
>JXCR01137484.1:49373-63700 GCA_002079205.1 Phalaenopsis hybrid cultivar | reverse complement strand
TTCATACATGTAGGTAAATGCAAGAAACAACGTAAGCATAAAGAGAAGCATGTAAGGAAAAGGCACAAGAATGACGGTACTATAAACTGCAAAAGCGTACCTGGTGAGTCTTCTCGTTCCACCACCTGAAACTTAAAAATACATGTGAGGGCATTTATGAAGAGCACGAAAAGTAAAGTTATGGTGGTTTTCCTAACTCTATGTTGTATTTTGGTGAGTCCTTAAAAGTTTAATTAAGGATGATTTCATTGAGCAAAGTATATTAAGTTTAATAGACTTCTGAGGTATCCAACAGGTTAGGAGGAGGAAGCAGGTCCATGCCTCCCTCTCACCAATTGGTGAAAAGCCTCGAGTCCATTTAAACTTATTATGTTGCTTAACGGTTCATCCTGTGAATACTTTTAATGCTCAGTGAACATTGATGTCTTAATTATCCCTAAGAAAGGGGCAATTATCATTTATCATTTAATTTGAAAATTATGTGAGTGAATTTCCTTAAAGGGCAAGTTGGTGTAACCTGAACACTTAGCCAATTTTTTAATTAGGCTTAGTGGTGTTCCAAGGATGTTTGATTTTGTTATGTTTATTTCTCTAATCCTCATTTAGTCAATTTTGATTTGGCCTAAACGACCATTAAGCCCTTAAAAACTAGGTAAGTGTCTTAATTAGTTTAAAAAGGTTAAGCTTTAAGTGGTCATGATTCATAATTTGAATTTTTATTTGAAAATTAAAATAGGGGTATTAAATTGATTAATTATTGACTTCAAAAGTCATACCCCTGAGTCCAGGATCATTTACATTTAATAAACTTTCAAATTTTAATAATTTAGAAATTTATTAACTTAATTAAGAAAGTGAGATTGGTTTCTACGAATTAAACCCTTGTGTTCCAAACATCAAATAAATTGATTGAGATCAGAGCTTGCCCATTTCCTCCAACCCCTTTGGGTTTCAAACATCAAATAAATTGATTAAGATTAGAGGTTACCCATTTTCCCTCCTTGTGAATTAAGCCTAACATGTTTAATTAAGGCAAGGTTTCCAAAATTACACATTTGCCCCTAAGGCTCTAACACTTCATAATTACAATTAACCCCTTGTGTTTCAAAAATCCAAATAAACTGATTAAGATCAGAGGTTGCCCATTTTCCTCCTTGAATTAAGCCTAAATGTTAATTAAGATAAAATTTCCAAAATTACACAATTTCCCTTAAGGCTCTAACACTTCATAATTTATCAAATTTAATCCAAATGACTTTGAAGGCTAAATTTTCAAAATTACACATTTGCCCCTAAGGCTCTAACACTTCATAATTTGTCAATTTCAATTCAAATGACTAAAATTTTTATCCCACCTCATTCATGGGTCAATTAACACATGAGAGGAGAAAATGTGATTTTTCAGAATTTAATTTATTTTATATAATTATTTTCATGCAAAAATAGGATTTTTCAAAGAAAATTTCTAACTTGACCAAGGTAAACTCTAATCCTTTGAAATTTTTACTGGAGGTAGAGCTATACTAAAGAAGCCTTTGGACATAATTTCATGATTTTTTAAAATATCTGTGATTTATCAGAATTATTTTAAGTTCTGGGTAATTTAATAAAAATAAAATATTTTAAATGATGAAAATTAAGTTTTGTGTCTTTGAAAAATATCTCTAAGGTTAGAATACCCAAAAAAGCAAATTTCATATTTTTTTTATTTTTCTTTAATTTATTAGAATTATTTTAGTGAAAGCTCATTTTTAGCATTAAAAAATTATTTTTAAGCTTTGAAATTCAATATATTTATTTAGAAAATCATGAAAAATATTCTAATTGTTCTTAAGAGATTAAGAAGTAATTCAGAACATTTCCATGAATTTTTAAATATTTAAAATAGGCTAAAAATCAAGTTTTTATTCTAAATATTATTTTACTTTTATAAAATATCCCTGATCACAGAGAACTCAAAAAACTAAGTTTAATAATTTTTTGAGTTTAATTATAATTTTTAAAAAACATTTAAGTGTCAAAGGTGATATTTATCTTTAAAGATCAACTTAAGTTATCAAATGAACTCAGAATATTTTAAAATTTTTATAGTGAGTTCTCTGGATCATAAACCACAGTGGAGATCAAAAATCAAGTCATTTAAATGTTTATATTTTTCAAAATTAATTATTTTAGTGATTTAGTGTTTGTAAAATTTAAGTACATTTTAAATAACTTGGCCCATGAAATTATGTCCAAAAGCTTCTCTAGTTATGGTGAACTTTCCAAAATTTCCTAGAATTTTCTAATCAATATGCTAATTTTCATGATTATTTTAAGGAAATAATTTGCAAGATCTTAAAAAATATGGATCTCTGCATAGAAACCTCCTCTGACATTGGAAAAATTAGAGGGTGTTTTCCTTGATAGAGGTTACAACATGCCAAAATTTCAAGTCAAGGTGATGTATCAATATGCTTGGAGAATCAAACAGTTCCAAACAGTGTTTAATTAATTAAAAATACTTTATGCACCAAATGGACTTGAAGTTTATTCCACATTATTCTCCTCTGTTCACCGAGAAATAGGGTATTTTTATTTTATTTTTGTGATTTTTCTACACAAATTTATGGATTTTTGAAGTTTAGGGAGTTTAAATAAATAGAAAAAGCCCTATTTTTCTACTTATCCACGCGGCGTCATGTAGATCCTAGGCAACTCTGAAACTCCACGCGGCACACTTTTATTTGAAGCCGCCGTCTTTATCAACAACCATCCCACTGTTTATGTAAAGAAGCGTTGTCCAGCTTCATCTTGACCATCCATTTGATACACGTGCGATCGGACGACACATGGTCATCGTCCCCAATGGCTTAGGCCAAGAGCCGTCCACCTTAAAGGCTTATGATCTTTCTCATTTCTCAACCAAATTAAGTGAATTTTTTTTTAAATGCTTGTCTTAGTGAGATGAACACATCCATACGGTTAATATGTCATGAATTCAAGCCCAAGTAAATGGAGAATCAAAATAGGCTCGTAAGGAGGAAAAGTTTTATACCTTTGCTTTGAGAAGGGAGGCTTCAATCGGAGGTGCTCGACACATTTGTTGGGGTCCAAGGAGGCTAGGGATTATGCCTCTTGCTGTGGTGTAAGGCCTAAGTATGAATTCGACCAAGCTCAATTTCAAGTGTTGGTCGAGAGCTATGGTGGAGGCTATTTCATATGGTAATTTGATGATACTTTGTCTTCTCTTGTTGTTGTGAAGGTGTGGGCACAATAAATTGAAGTATGGTGGAGTTTTGAGAGATGTCCTATTTCTACCCTAATTTTTAAGCTCAAAATTAGGGTTGTGTAGGGGGAATCAAGGCGGTGAAGTGATTGGAATGGGCTGTGGAGATCTCAAGGATGCTCTGTGAGTGATTTGGGAGGCTCTCTTTGAGAAAAAATTTAGTACACCTCCCATGGCTGTGGAGGTGATTTTTATAAAAATGGTCATGGGGTGGCTCTTAGGACACTAGTTTGGGTGCATTGTGGTGCTTAGGTGGAGGGCAGATGAGCTCTTCAATTTGATTAAGATGAGCTGGCCTCTAGGTTTGATTTGGGTGAGGTGCCATGGTGGTGGCTCTTGGTTTTGAGCTTTTCTGTCCACTAGGCTGGCCGGCCGGCCAGGGGGCGGTGGCTAGCAGCTCAGGGAACCCAGGGGAATATGTCACAAGAATTTAGTGCAATAATACCTAATTTTGGTAAGGATATCTTAAGCACATGCTTTTTTTAAAATAATATCCCTTGATTTGGGGGAATTTTGGTCCATGACTTGATTTAGGTGGTTTAATAGCGTTTGGACTGGTCACTAAGTCTAACTAATGGCTGGGTGGAGTTAATTTGGTGACTTTAAGGTGGCTAAGTCACATTTATTGCATGGGTCCAAATGGGTGCAAATGACCAAGCCTTGGGTTTGGTCTATGCTAGCCATATCAATTGGATCAATTAATTGTTGTCTTCGGTGTAGATGATCATAAGGAAAAACTTTGGTGAAGGATGGAAGTGGTTTTGAGCTCAATTGAAGGATCAATTTAAGAGAATTTTGAACTTTAATCAATTTGGTCATGTTGGGCTAGGCTTGGGTCTAGCTTGGGTTAGCTTTGGGCTAAGTCCAAATTGATTGTTGTAAATGGTCAACAGGGAACTCATGACGAGTTTTCAACATGAACTGGATGCTAGTTTGGAGGTTAAGGATATCAATTGGGTGAAATTTGGGGACTTAGCCAATTTGCAGCTAAATTTGGGAATTTTGGATTTAAGCCATAATCAAATGGATTTTAGGCTTCACCAAGGCCAATTGATGGTTGATTTTGATGTTTAGGAATGTTATGAAAGTTTTTTCAACATTAATTGGGGTCAATTGATTAGGCTATAGGTTCAATTTGGTAAGATTAGGTCATGTGGTCAAAATTGGGGTTTTGACCTAAATCAAAATTGGGCTAAAATCATGGGTTAATTAAGCTTTTAATCAGTCTAGTTTGGTCATATAAAAAGTGAATTTGAGTTTAGGATTGAAATTGGGGTCAATTGAGATCAAATTGATAGACATTTGAGTTGGATTTGAGGAAATTTGGGTATTTAAAGGCAATTTTGGTGATTTTGGTTAAAGATGGTCAAATTGACCAAATTGGGTCATGTGGTAGTTGAGAGAAATGAAATTATTAATATTTTTGATTTATCGAGATTTTATGGGAATTTTTTCGAATTTTTGGGATTTTGGGCTATTGAGGGGTATTTTGGTAATTTGGCCATCTTTGGAGATTTTGGGTAATTTTGGATAATTTGGAGGTTTTCAAAAGGTTTGAAATGAATTTTGATCAAATTTGGGTATTTTGGGTAAACTTTGGAATTTTGGCAAAGTTAGGTTTTTAAGGGTGTTTAGGTAATTTGGGGTGTTGAGGGGCAAAAGGGAAGGTTGGGTATCTTGGTAGAGTTGGAGTGCCAACTACCATCAATAAGCCATGGACTAATGGAAATCCCATTTTTGGCCTCTACATAGTGGTCTTAGCCAAACATAGCCCTAGGGCTAGTAGGTTTAGGGGACCATCTACATGAGTATCCCAAAAGATCAAGGGAACTAGGCTTAGAAGTTCTAAGCCATGGACCAATGGAAATCCCATTTTGGGTCCTCTACATAGTGGTTTTAGCAAAACCATATAGCCATGGACCAATGCGAACCCCATTTTGGGTCCTCTACATAGTGGCATAGAGCCATGGACCAATGCGAACCCCATTTTGGGTCCTCTACATAGTGGATAGCCCTAGGGCTAGTAGGTTTAGGGGACCATCTACATGAGTATCCCAAAAGATCAAGGGAACTAGGCTAGAAGCTACATAGTGGTCTTAGCCAAACCATAGCCCTAGGGCTAGTAGGTTTAGGGGACCATCTACACGATAGTGGTCTTAGCCAAACCATAGCCCTAGGGCTAGTAGGTTTAGGGGACCATCTACATGAGGACCCAAAAGATCAAGGGACCTAGGCTAGAAATTTGAGTTCAGGGTTGTGAGTGATTGTGGGTGAAAATAAGTATAGTGAGTGCCTCAGATCCAGACCAACACCGAGGGTTAACCTTAAAGTCCAGCAGTTCTAAGGGTGACTCATCTTGAGTTTCCCCCATAGTGACCCCACCTACTAAGTATTTAGAGGTTGAAACCAACATGTGGAACTTCAAGTTGAGTAGAGAAGAGTTTGGAATTTCTAGTGGTGAGGGTGCCTTTTCTAGTTTTCTAAGAATATTCAATAGGAAAATCCTATGGCTAGACCTTAGGCTACTAAAGAGCAAAAAAACTAAACCTCAACCAAAAATTAGGTCAACAGACCCATTTTTATATAAACAAGGAAATGATCTAATTATTCGAAGATGTACATTAGAAGAAACTTATGAAATTATCCAAAAATGTCATAATTCTGATTTTGGGGGACATTTGGTGTTGATAAAACAACATAATTAGAAGAAACTTATGAGATTATCCAAAAATGTCATAATTCTGATTTTGGGGGACATTTTGATGTAGAAGAAACTTATGAAATTAATAAATAAGGAAAGGATTTAATTATTCAAAGATGTGTACCATTAGAAGAAACTTATGAAATTATATCATAATTCTGATTTTGGGGGACATTTTGGTGTTGATAAAACAACATACAAAATTTTACAATTTGAATTCTTTTGGCCTACAATTTTTAGAGATGTTAAATATAAAACTTGTGATAGATGTCAGCGAGTAGGAAATATTTCTAGAAGAAATGAGATGCCCGCAATTATATGCTAGAAGTTAAAATATTGATGTTTGGGGATTAGATTTCATGGGACTATTTATACCATCTTTCAGAAATTTATATATTTTGTTAGCAGTTGACTATGTATCGAAATGGATAGAAGCTGTTGGTTTACCTCAATGTCATGCTCAAAGTGTTGTAAAATTTTTTAAAATGAACATATTTTGTAGATTTCAAATGCCAAGAGTTATCATTACTGATGGGGTAAGTCATTTCAGAAATTCCATAATGGACAAGTTATTAAAGAAATATCATACAAATCATAGGATTGTTATTGCTTATCATCCACAGACAAGTGGTTTGACCGAATTTTCCAATCAGGAAATTAAAAGAAATATAGAAAAGTTTGTGAATCTAACAAAAATGGATTCGTCAGTCAAACTTGACTATGTTTTGTGGGCTTATAGTACAGCATACGAACTCCTATAGGAATGTCCCCATATAGGCTAATATTTTGGAAAGCTTGTCACTTACCAGTTTAACTTGAGCATAAAGCATATTGGGAGACTAAAGATTTCAATTATAATTTGAAAGAAACTAGGGAGAAAAGATTATTGCAGTTAAATGAGCTTGAAGAGATAAGGAATGAATCTTATGAGAGTGCCAAGATTTATAAAGAAAAGATGCAGATGGGGCATGATTGAAGGATTCCTACTAAAAATTTTCAGCCAGGGCAACAAGTTTTGCTATATAATTGAAGGTTAAGATTATTTTCAGGCAAACTTAAGTCCAGGTGGATGGCCCCATTTGTTGTGATAAAAGTTTATCCTTATAGAGCTATGGATATTAAAGATCCTAAGTCTGAGAAAATATTTAAAGTTAGTGGACATACAGTGAAACCTTATTTTATAGGGGATCGACATAAACTTAATGATGGAATGATGATGGGTCAACCAAAATAAGCACTGGTTACATCGCGTTGATGACGTAAAACCAAGCGCTTTGTGTGAGGCAACCCATAGTTATCAGAGTGTTTTTATTTTGATTGTTGTTTTGAGTGTGATTAAGAAAATTAGGGTAGTATTTTTGAAACTATTATTTGTTAGTAAAGATTTTAAGACTTTATTTAATGACCAAGACATGTTAGAATGAAAATTTGGATGTTAAGTTGACTAGTGCAAAAATGTGCACTGCGCTTAAGCATGGAAGTTTAAACACGTGGGCGAAATTAATATTCTAGATGGTTTAACAGCCAATTAGTTTGTAAAAATGTGCTAAGCAGTTTCTAAACGTGTCTAGGAGTTATTGGAAGGATTTAGGTCTATAAATAGAAGGGTTTTGTGAACGAATTTCACCCTAGATCATTTATAGCCCTAAAAGTCTAAGAGAAAGTGAGATTTAGAGAAAATGTCTTCATGGGAGATGGATTTGAAGAAGAAGGAAGAAACCATGAGGAAGAGGTTCATTAGTCAAAGTGCACAAGAGATGTTTAACAGTTTCTTAGCCGTTAGTATTGAAGGGATATCAGAGAAGGTCAACAATATAGTGGAAGCGGATAAGGCGATGTTCATAAAGCAGAAGTGGATTGAAGAAGATAGTATTAGAGCTCATCACCACCGTCTGTTTTATCAACTCTATATTACTGGCGAGACTAATGAAAGATAGGAATTTGTTCCTTTGAATGAAGAACAAAATTAATTTTAGTGTAAGAAGTTGTTGTTTTCAAGTGGTTTAGTGTTTAAGTATTGTTTTTAGTATTTATGACTTCTTATATATGTTTAATTGTGAAATGATTGTTATGTATTTATATTTAGGAAAATTTTCTCATCCAAGACCATTTGGAGTGAGAATTAAGTGTTTAGAGGTATTTGTACTTGTTTGTCAATTAATATAAGTTTATTTGTGTGAAAATTTGTGTTATTTTTAGCCTCAAATTGAAATAGTTCTTATGGAGAATTTTGAGAGAGAGGGAAGTTATAGGAAGTTGAAAATAGTCATTTAAGTACTATGAGACCAATTAGGGGTGGTTTACTTAGGCAAATAGTGCATTTTACTTTAATTGGAAAATTTTGAAAATCATGCACTGGCGCCTAAGCACCACATCTCGCGCTTCAGAATGATCCAACCCGAGAGGCAGCCAAGCGCCACTTACTTGCGCTTAAGCGTCGGTTAACGAAAACCGATTTGCGAATGGTTAAAAGTAAAATTTTGGCTAAAAAATCACCAATTTTACGCCTCCGTTCACCTTCAACCTCTCAAAATCGATTTTGGAAGGCTAGGGCACATCTAAAGTGATGTTTTCTTGGTGGAATCAAGTGAAATTTGCTAGATCCAAGTTCCTTGAGTTAAGGGCTTTACTTCTATGCAAAAATTTTAGATTTTTAATATGTATTTTGAGCAAATTTGGAGAAATTCAAAAATTCACTGTCCATGGTGAAAAATGAGAAAAAAATCTATGGAAATTGCATGGGAAGTGTAGATTGTAGTTTGAAAGTTTAGTTTAGTAATGTAGACTTGATTTTTGAAGTTATTTTTGGAATTTGTAAAATTTGTAGAATGACACCAAGAATGAAGAGGAGCAAAGGAAAGAGCCCTTTCAATTCGAATAAATTTGTTAGGAATGTAGGTCTGGGATTTCAGTGAAGACTTATTCTGAGCATTCTATTTTTGGCTGGAGAGGAGGATTTTCTAAGAGTTATGGAATGGAGAGGTCTGCTGCTTCTACCTCTACTGCTTCTACATCTAGACCATCTACCTCACATTTTTCTACATCTAGAGGTGAGTCTACTGAGACCTAAGATCAATTATTACAGAGGATGATGGATAATATTAACTATACCACTGATAGGATACAAAATTTAGAGCATTTTGCAGATCATAATGATAGGTATAATAAGAGAAAAAGTTATTATGAAGAGAAATTTCACTCATCTTTGGAGAGCCTCATTAGGGGTAACCAAGAAATGCAATTTCCTCCATATCCTAGATACTCTGATTATGAGCCTGTAAATGTCTGGGATGGTGACGATTCAGAGGATAAGGAGTAGAGCTGAGAGATTTATTTTTATGATTGTAATATGATATGAACTATGTGGTCTGGGCTTGCTACATTTGCATCTATGGGTTGATTTGAACTATATGATGTGGTTTGGACTCTTAAGTTTAAATGAGAATTGTGATGTGATGTGTTTTCATGTTTTGGACTTGAGACATGTATGTTTGTGTACTTGTTCAGACATTGTGATGTGTGAGACTTTTATTTTTAATTGTATTGTGATATTTGTGTTAGTTAGTAGTTTATTTTAAAATTCTAGGGTAGTAACTGTTGTCAGTTTTGTGATTTAGTTAGTTTAAAACTTAACTTAATTCTATGTCTTTTGCAAAGTTGAAAATCTTTCTATCATAAATCTTAAATTTAAAACTTAGGAAACTACTACCCTATATTTTTCTTTTATCATGTTTGTGAGTTTGTTTTTATGTTGAGACTGTGAAATCAAGTTAGTGTGTTAGTTTGTTTTATGTTTATACCCACTGTTTAGAAGTCTATTGAATATCTACATGTTGAATTGAAATGAAAATCTTAGAAAATTTGATCAAAATTAATATTACTCTTATTTTTAGTTTTATACTTGTATCAATAGGGTACAAAAAATCTTGTAAGCATGTTATTTTTATTTTCATTCATGCTTATATATATTTGATACTAAACTGTTTAATCTGTTAAAATTTAAGTTTGTGGGGGATGAAAAATATTTTCAAAACTTTAATTTATTTGTTCTCAAATGAACTACAAGTGAATTTGATTTGAAAGTAAAAATCTTAAAATTTGATTTTAGAAATGAGTAAGAAAATTTAATTAAAATTTTAAATTAGGGAAGTAAAATTTGATTTTAGAAATGAGTAAGAAAATTTAGTTAAAATTTTAAGTAATGAAATGAACTACTAGTGAATTTGATTTGAAAAGAAAAATTGATCATGTATATGAAGTTATATTAGAATTGATTTTAGAAATGAGTAAGAGAATTTAGTTGAAATTTTGAGTAATGAAGAAAAACTTTAAGTTAAAAGTTTTTAATTGTACTACAAGTAAATTTGATTTTAAAAGAAAAATTGATTATGTATATGAAGTTATATTAGGGAAGTAAAATTTGATTTTAGAAATGGTAAGAGAATTTAGTTGAAATTTTAAGTAATGAAGAAAAACTTTAAGGTAAAAGTTTTTAGTGTAGAAAATGATTAATATAAGTAACTATCTTTAGTAAGAAATATTGTATTTTTGAAAATTTTAAAAATTTAAACTTTTATTTTTAATACTTAAATTTCTTTTATTAAAAATACTTTTCAAAGCTATTATTATATTTATAACTAAAAGCTTTGTATCAAGACTTTGCTTTAGGAAAGGAAAATTAGAATTCAATATTATTAAAGGTCTATCCAGATATAGAAATCCTTTCCTAAGAAGAAAAGAAAAGGAGAAAAAGAAAAAAGAAGAGAAAAAAAAAGGAAAAGAAAAAGAAAAAGAAAAAAATATATAAGGGAGGAGAAGATTGAGGATTAGTGCCTAATTAAAAAAATTTTCTACATTTGATCTTTTTAAAATATAAGACTTGAGAAAATCTTAAGCTTATAGATATAATATAGTAAGTAAAATTATTTGTAATAAAAATTTTTAAGTGGAGATAATAAAAGAGATAAATTCTAAATTTGGAAGTTTTACAATATTTCTGAATTAGATAGGAACTCATATTTTCATTTTTCTTAATATTAAAAATTTCTAAACTTTAAGTTGGTCTCATTTACTAAATATTTTTTCTAAATTGGACTACTATATTTCTAAATCTAAATTTTAGTAACTCCTAAAGAAACTCATATACATATCATAAATATTTAGTTTTTAAATATTAAGGTGTCACTTAAGGACAAGTAACATTTTAAGTTTGGGGGATTTTGATATGCCTAAAATATATAGTATTTTTAGAAATATTTTATACCTCTTTTTGAGATATTGCGCTTTAATTTGAGGTATCTTTGTGTTTTTCTTTCAGGTGTAGGTTAAAAGTTGAAAGTGCTTAAAGGAGTGAAAAAGGATCAAATTTGGAGCAAAAAGGTGAAAAATGAAAAAATATTTTGGCGCCTAAGCGTCGGTTAAACAGAGAAGGTCGCGCTTAAGCGCCAGTGGTAGTTATTAGATGAGTAGATTTGATTTTTACAAATTTTAAAATAGTCTTAGAGGCACCTATTGGCTTAGTAGGTGGTTACAACCTCTATGGACAAAAATTATTGTGAGAGGATGCATCTCTTGGGGAAATACATCGAATCAAGACACATTTTGAAGAGATACCAAGACAGCTTTTGGAGAATTATAAAAGAAGGAAGATTAAGACTTTGAAAGGGGTCCTGAAAATAATGGGAAAGTCTTGAAAGTTCTAAAATTAGGGAGTTAGTTGGAGATATTTTCACGCACCACATATTTATCATTTTTAATTTTATTTTACATTTAGAGTGTTGTAAAAAAGAAGAGATTCAAAGGAACTTCAAGAGTTTGGTGGAGGACATGAGATAAGTTTTTATCTTTCATTTTAGCCTACTTTTGGTTTTAATTGAGACTTGTTGTTGGTTTGACAGTGATTTCTACTTTCAAACTAAAGTGTGGTTTTGTTTTCTTCATGGATTCTGAGTATTTTTCTTTATTTTTCTTCTTAAAATGATAAGTGACCAAAAGAAAATATGTTGAGATTTTCATACCTATTTTACACTAATTTTGAAGATATTGCACTTTAACAAAAGTTATTTTTGATATTTTGTTGCAAGTATGTTGAATTATAGTGATTGGAGCAAAAAAATGCAAAAAGGAGAGAATTTGGAGCAAAAAGGACCAAAATATGAAGATTTGATTTTGGGCAATGACGGTGGGCTTGACGCCGCCGACGACATGTTTTTCCCAAGAGTCTAGAATTAAATATTCTAGAAGACCGCCGACGGCGAGCACGTCGGTTCTCTCAATAGATCCATTGAATGTGGACAATTTTTGAAGGGACACTTGGGCAACTCTTGATAACTCTTCTACAACTTAAAAAAAAAAACATTTGGAGACAAAAAAATGTGGTGTCATGAGTGTGTCTGCTGAGTCTTTTTTGTTTGTGGTGCCAATTAGAGTGTAGATAGTGGTTAGTATTATGAGGAATTCTTCGAGAGATTGTAAGAGTGGAAGGAAAGTGAGAGATTTCTTCCTTCTTACCGCTTCGAAGGAGAATTCTGTGTGTTGTAAAGAAAGGAAGTGTTTCAGAGTAACTTTGAGGAGTTTGCTTGGGGATGAATTTGAGATAAGTTGTATTTACTTATTGAAGTTTGTATGACTTTGCTTTTATATATAAATTCCATGTTTTGTCGTATCTTCTCTATGAGTTCTGAGTAGTTTTCTTTTTTTTCTCCCTTGTCTTGAGATTTTGTGAAATGGTGATTTGAATTGGTTGTGCCATGAGAATGTTAAAGAACTTGTTAGTTTGCTTTGAATTTTATGAAATGGTGATTTGAATTGGTTGTGCCATGAGAATGTTAAAGAAGTTGTGATGATCTTTTTTCAATCCTAATTTACTTTCAATCTGACCAATTGATTTGTTAAAATATGTTGATTCTTACAACTAAGTGAAGATTACATCCAAGATTTAGGGAGGTCAAAGTCCTTGAAAGTTAGGTGCAAATAAATGGGAAAATAAAAATTATCGGGCGTAGAATTAGAAATTTTAGACTGACAGACTAAAATCCTCAATTCGGTTCTATCATTTGGGTGCTGAAGTGTAGATGTTAGCCCTCAGGTGAGGGATAGTGGGAGCTCTGTAGTGAGAGTCAGTATCCTCCCAGCCTAGCCGCAGATTCAGTAACCAAGCATAAGATTAGTCAATGTTCCTTATGCCTTGTCCAAAGGGTAAAGAATAAATATGCTCCTATTTGACACAATACAATTTGAACTGATTCAATTATCCATTCACTTATATTTCTTGACAAGGAGAATGATGTTTTCTTATATATTGAACTTCACATTAGAAACTCTATTAGTAGAATTAGTTAATTAAGAGTTTATTAAAATTATATTTTTATTTCAATTGCCTATTAGTGACAAATATGCAATTTGAACTATATTGTTGTGATTAAGTATTGATTTTTTAAATCTTAGTGCGTAGCCTCTAATATTAATCTCTGTGGGATTGATATTCAGGACTCCATTAGAGCCCTGTATTACTTGAGCAATACGTATACTTGCATTGATAAGTGTGAATTTGCAATTATTGAATATTTTATGCACATCTTTAAAAAATCTATAACTGTTGTCAAGTTTTTGGCGACGTTGGCCGGGGTGTAAAAATTTGATTTAAAAAAAAATCATAATTAGAGTAACGGACAAATTAGGACTATTAAAAAACTTTTTACTTGAATTACAACTTATTTTCATATTTAGTTAACTATTTTTCTATGTGCATATTTAAATTGTATGCATAAATTTGGACCTGAAAATCTTATACCATACGATTCGGAATTAGAACGCACTGTTAGAATAATTAGAAAACTAAAAAAAGAGACTAGAAATCGTGACACAATAGAAAATAATGTGAACAATCAAGGAATAGAAAATGAACATCAACCTAGACCTCTACAAGATTATGCAAATCTTACAGCAGATGAAATTCACTTATCTATCCAAAATCCTGATGTAGATGCTAATTCATTTGAGCTCAAACCTGCTATTATCCAAATGGTACAAAATAATCAATTTGGAGGTACACCAAATGAAGATCCTAATTTACGCCTCGCTAGTTTTTTAGAACTTNACATAACATCATTTTGTCAGATTGATGGAGAGTCAATATATGAAGCTTGGGAGAGAATTAAAGATCTTCTTACGAAGTGCCCACATCATTCGTTACCAGATTGGTTGGTAATTCAAAATTTTTACAATGGATTAGTGGGATCTCTTAGATCGGTTATAGATGTTGCGGCTGGTGGTTCTTTAATGTCAAAATCTTTTGATGAGGCTTATTTGTTAATAAAAGAGATGGCTACCAACAATTTTCAATGGCCTTCTAAAAGG
>JXCR01137484.1:37854-49262 GCA_002079205.1 Phalaenopsis hybrid cultivar | reverse complement strand
TCACAGATTGCTGCAATATTAAAGAAATTAGATCATTATGGAATGAATTATTCTCCAACACCTACTATGATGGAAGAGAATTCATCTGGGCAATTTGTGGATGTTCAACCTTCTTATGAGACTTTAAATGTTATTAGCAATAGACTCAACAATCATTATTTGAACTATTATAACCCAGGTTGGAAGAATCATCCTAACTTTAATTGGAATAATAATTCTTCTACAAATCAACAATGGGCAAACAAACCAGTAAACCCATTGAGAAATTCATCCAATCAAAGGATTGTTAATTATAAACCTTCTTATCTTCCAGGATTTAACAATAACACTCAATTTAAGGAAAATAAGTTATCTATGGGAGAGTTGATGCTGAACATGGGTCAACAATTACAGAATCAAGGAAATCCATTACAAATTCAAGGAAACCAATTATAAAATCAAGGAACTGCTATCAAGAATATTGAAAACCAATTGGGGCATATCACTATTGTGCTTAGTAATCGAACATTGGGAACTTTTCCTAGTACTGTGAAACCAAATCCTTAAAATTAAGGAAAAAAACAGATAAAATTGATACAATTACGAAGTGGAAAAAAAATGGAAACAAGAGTGCAGAAAGAAACGGAAACTAAAAAATAGAAAGTGGATACATAAAAAGAAAAGGATCATGAATACCCAGATTTTGAATATCCACTTACGCTAATGAAAATTACTGTGGAGAAACCTCCACCACCGTTTCCTCAAAGATTGAAGCAACATAAAAAAGATAAAAAATTTTCAAAGTTTATAGAAATTCTTAATCGGTAAATATTCCCTTCGTAGAAGCTTTAGAGCAAATGCCCAATTATGTGAAATTTATGAAAAATGGAGAAACCTCCACCACCGTTTCCTAAAAGATTGAAGCAACACAAAAAGGTTAAACAATTTTCCAAGTTTATAGAAATTCTTAAGAAATTAACGATGAAGCAACATAAACAGAATAAACAATTTTCCAAATTTTTAAAAATTCTTAAGAAGTTAACAGTAAATATTCCCTTCGTAGAAGCTTTAGAGCAAATGCCCAATTATGTGAAATTTATGAAAGATATACTGATATTCCCTTCGTAGAAGCTTTAGAGCAAATGCCTAATTATGTGAAATTTATGAAAGATATTTTGATTCCTTTCATAGAAGCTTTAGAGCAAATGCCCAATTATGTGAAGTTTATGAAAGATATTTTGAATAAGAAAAGGAAGTTCACTGATAATGAGACTGTTACACTTAGCAAAGAGTGTAGTGCAATANAAGATGTATTAGTAAAAGTTGATAAATTTATCTTTCCTATGGATTTTATTGTTTTAGATATGGAGGAAGATACCTATAATTTTAGGGTGACCTTTTTTAGCTACTGGAAGAGCTATGATAGATTTTCAAAAGGGAGAATTAACTATGAGAGTTAACGATCAAGAAGTGACTTTTAACATTACAAAATCTATGAAATACCCTGCTGTTGAAAGAGATAATGAATGTTTTTGCAGGGAAATTAGTGAACATATATTGAACGAGTATTTTAAAGAATATTTTGAAGAGAAAAAAATTATAAAAACAAATATGAAGTTACTTTGGATGAAATAGAAAATGAAGAATTTGATTATGTTCAGGAAATATTTGAGATGCTGGATATTATAGAAAATGCTGATAGGAGTCTAGTTCCGTCAATTGTAAAACCACCTGAATTTGAGTTGAAAACATTGCCAAACCACTTGAAGTATGTATTTCTAGGAAACTCATCTACAGTACCTGTTATTATATCTTCAGAGTTAAATGTTTTGCAAGAGCAAAGACTTTTGGATACATTAAAATGATTTAAGAAAGCTTTTGGTTGAACCATAGCTGATATTAAAGGAATCAGTCATTCAATCTGTATGCACAGAATTATACTGGATGAACAATATAAATCAAGAATTGATCAACAAAGGAGATTAAATCCAATGATGAAAGAAGCAGTGAAGAAGGAAATTTTTAAATGGTTGGACACTAGAAATATATATCCTATTTTGGACAGTGCTTAGGTAAGTCTAATTCATTGTGTTCCTAAGAAAGGAGGGGTGACTGCTGAAGCGCAAGAGAAAACAACGAATTAATACCTATCAGACAAGTTACTGGGTGGCGTATTTGCATTGATTATAGAAAATTAAACATTGCCACTAGGAAAGATCACTTCCCTTTACCATTTTTAGACCAAATAGTGGATAGACTTACTGGGCACAAATATTTTTGTTTTTTAGATTGATATACCGGCTAACATCAAATTCTTATTGCTCCTGAGGATTAAAAAAAGACAACATTTACTATCGTTTTGGAACTTTTGCTTTTCGAAGAAAGCCTTTTGGATTATGTAATGCACCTCCAACATTCCCGAGATATTTGATGTCTATATTTAGTAAGTTAATTGATGATGGAATAGAAGTGTTTATGGATATTTCTCTATATTTGGAATATCATTTGACGCATGCTTAAATCATCTTTAAAAAGTTTTGGAGTTATACAAAAGAACTAATTTAGTTCTAAATTGGGAGAAATGTCAATTTATGGTTGCAGGAGGAATTGTACTAGGGCATAAAATTTTAGTTCTAAATTGGGAGAAATGTCAATTTATGGTTGCAGGAGGAATTTTGTTAGGGCATAAAAGATTGGGAGAAATGTCAATTTATGGTTGCAGGAGGAATTTTGTTAGGGCATAAAATTTTGGAAAATGACTAAATTGAGGAGAAATGTCAATTTATGGTTGCAGGAGGAATTGTGTTAGGGCATAAAATTTTGAAAAATGGTATGGAAGCAGACCATTTATGGTTGTAGGAGGAATTGTGTTAGGGCATAAAATTTCGGAAGATGGTATGGAAACAATGGTTGAAAGTTTTGGAGTTATGCGAAAGAACTAATTTAGTTCTAAATTGGGAGAAATGTCATTTTATGGTTGCAGGAGGAATTGTGTTAGGGCATAAAATTTTGGAAAATGGTATGGAAGCAGACCCTGCAAAAATTTGGCATAAAATTTTGAAAAATGGTATGGAAGTAGACCCTGCAAAAATTCAAGTTATATCTAAAATAACACCTCCTAATAATGTAAGAGGGTTAGAAGTTTTCTTGGACATGTTGGTTTTTACAGACGTTATATTAAAGATTTTTCAAAAATTACCAAACCTCTATGCCAACTTTTAGAAAAGGACAAGAAATTTGAGTTTATTGAAGACTGTTTAAATGCCTTTGAGTTATTAAAAGAAAAGCTAATCACAGCCCCTATAATAGTTTCACCCAACTGAAAGAAACCATTCAAACTGATGTGTGATGCTAGTGATTATTCTATTGGAGCTGTTCTTGGACAAAGGTACGATAAGATTTTGAAAGTTATATACTATGCTAGTAAAACTCTTAACGATGCTTAAATTAATTACGCTGTTACAAAAAGAGTTACTAGCAATTGTGTATGCTTTAGATAAATTCAGATCTTATTTAATTGGAGCTAATACTACGCTAGTAAAACTCTTAATGATGCACAAATTAACTATACTATTACTAAAAAAGAGTTACTGATATTGTATACTTTAGACAAATTTAGATCTTATTTAATTGGAGCTAAATGTGTTGTGCACACTGATCACTCTGCTATTAAATATCTGATGCAAAAGAATCCCAAGGTTAATTAGATGGATACTTTTGATGCAAGAATTTGATTTTGTGGTTATTGATAGAAATGGAACTGATAATCAAATTGCTGATTATTTGTCGAGATTAGAATATCATGAATTATCTAAACCCAATAATGAAATTACAAACAGTTTCCTTGATAAACAACTCTATAATATTAATGAGTGGAAAATACCATGGTATGCTGATATTGTTAATTATATTGTAAGTGATATTTTTTCACCTATGCTGACATTGCAACAACAAAGAAAATTCATTTATGATGCGAAAGCATATTTTTGGGATGAGCCTTATTTATATAAACAAAGTAAGGATTTTATTATGAGAAGATGTGTACCTTATAAAGAAACTGAACTAATCATTCAGAAATGTCATGATTCTGAATTTGGAGGACATTTTGGAACTGATAAAACTGCTTATAAAATTTTACAAGTTGGATTCTATTGGCCTACTCTCTTTAGAGATGTTTACAGATACATAAGAACTTGTGATCGATGTCAACGAGTAGACAATATATCTAGAAGAAATGAAATGCCTCTGAATTTCATGTTAGAAGTTGAGATCTTTGATGTTTGGGGATTGGATTTCATGGGACCATTTATTCCCTCATCTGAGAACTTATACATATTAGTTGCGGTAGACTACGTTACAAAGTGGATTGAAGCACAAGCTTTTACCTCATTGTGACGCTAAAAGTGTTTTAATATTTTTAATGAGAAATATTTTCACTAGATACGGAATGTTGAGAGTGATTATCACTGACTGGGGATCCCATTTCAGGAAGAAATACATTCAGAGATTGGCAGAAAAGTTTAATTTTATTCATAGAATCTCTACTTCCTATCACCCTCAGACTAGTGGGTTAGCTGAAGCTTCTAATAGAGGGATTAAATAAATACTAGAGAAGACTGTAAACCCTAGTAGAGTAGATTAGTCCACTAGACTGGACACTGCATTATGGTCTTACACGACTGCTTATAAAAATCCTATTGGAATGACTCTTTACAGGCTGATTTTTGGAAAGACTTTCACTTACCAGAAAAATTGGAGCATAAAGCATATTGGGTGATTAAAGAATTCAATTATAATTTGAAAGATGCTGGTGAGAGTTGGAGCATAAAGCATATTGGGTGATTAAAGAATTTAATTATAATTTGAAAGATGCTGGTGAGAAAAAACTCCGATTGGAATGACTCCTTACAGACTGATTTTTAGAAAGACTTGTCACTTACCAGTAAAATAGAGCATAAAGCATATTGGGCGATTAAAGAATTCAATTATAATTTGAAAGATGCTGGTGAGAAAAGATTGCAACAAATGAATGAATTAGAAGATTTAAGAAATTCATTGGGAAATTAAAGTTTCGTTGGTTAGGACCCTTTACTGTGACTCGATTTTATACTTACGGAAATGTTGAAATCTAGGAAATTGAAGTCTCATTGGTTAGGGTCATTTACTGTGACTCAAGTTTATACTTACAGAGCTATTGAAATTGAAGATCAGAAAACGAAAAAGATTTAAAGTAAATGGACACAGATTAAAGCCGTATTTTGAGGGTAAAAGACCAAATTTTAAAGAGACTTTAATGGTCAGTCAACCTGAATAATATCTGAATAAGTCGGGCTGACGACGTAAACCAAGCGCTTTACTAGAGGCAACCCATAGTTATCTTAATTTTTATTGCGATTATAGTATTTTTGTTTGAAATTATCATTAGTTTGTGGTAGTATTAAACTCTACTACTCCTATTTACCCTTGGATCATCATAAAGATTAGATCCATAAAGAATATTGGAACGCATTCGGACCAGAGCAAAACTGTGAAATGTTTACCTTGGGCATCGACAGCGGGTTTTTCCCAAGATTCCAGAAAATTAATTCTCAAGGCTTGCCGATGGCACCATCGATGCCACCGACGGCAAGAACGATAAGATGACGGTTTCTGGAGTTTGAAATGTCTGTTTTTGGTTGTTTTAGGTGAGATTTACTCCCTATAAACTTCCAAACTTGGTTCTTAAATTCATATTACCCAAAAATGAATTGAAACTCCACCAAATTTATGCCTATGGCTTCCAATTCCATTGAAAACCCTAGATTTTGAGTGTTCAATTGGAGAAAGTTCATTAGTTCCGAGGCGCAATGAATCTTCAACAAAGTGCTGAGAAAGTGAAGATTAATCAAAGAAAGAGGATTCATCAATCGAGGATTGAATAATCCTTCGACAGTAATTGAAGAGATGATTGTGCGACGACAATGGGAAGTGTTGTGCTACAGTACTGCCGCCGTAGTTGTTCTTGTGGTGAAGGAGTTTTATGCTAATTTGCATGGAATCAACTAGGGAGTCATCTATGTGCGAGGCAGATGGTTAACTTTTACTCCTGCACGGATTAATGAGTTATATATGATTGAGAATATTCCTGTCTGCCATTATTTTAACTTCGTCATGACAAGAAATCTGATGAATGAGATCTACCATTTTTTGATGGACGAGGCTGAATACTGAGAAATAAGAGAAAACGAGTATCTTAGTTTCTCTGCTACACCTTTAAAGCCCATTTCTAAACACTGGCACTTCTTCATTTCTGCAAAACTATTACCGATGATGAGGATTGGTAAAGTTACTAAAGAAAGTGCTATTTTGAATTATTGTATTCAAATGGGACTGTCGGTTGATATTTGATCGATAATTGTGAAGTCTTTTTTGGGCCTGATCGTTCATGGATCAACTTATGGGCTAGGACATCCTTCAACAATCTTCTTACTCTGCAGTCAATTACAAGTATTTTATGAGAATTGAGAAAAAGTACCTCTACCTTGGAAGCCTTTGGACCCAACCCAAGAGTTCCCAGCCAATGAAGATGAGAATGATATGATTATTATTATGAAACAATCGTCTCAGAATTCACTTCCTATTCAGCCTCTAGTTCCGGACAAGACACTAGTGATCCTTCGTAGAATCAAGAAACTGGAGAAAGAGGTACAAAATGTTATGAATGAAATTAACAATATCTCTAATTTTTTTGATCGTCTAGACTAGAGGATGAAAGAGCATTTTGATCACTCTGGACATATTGAAGGAAGTTTAACACGATTGATGAGAAATATGGGATTGATAGAAGTGGACTCTACTGAAGAATTCCCATAGAGACCCTTCTATAACCTCTTTGTTCATGTTCAATCGATGGGCAATATCGGAGGAGAAACAAAAACTGAATTGGAGGAGTATTAGATTTACTTTACTACCTATATGTCTATATGTGTGATTTGATTTGAACTTATGAGTTTGCTTTACTTTCAAATTTTGCTTTTAGATCTCAGTGTAGTTGAGATTGAGCATTAAATGTATGTTTTTAGCGTTTTGAGTGTTGTGGCTTGGATTGTGACGCCGAATTGATGTATTAAGGTTGAGAAAATACCAAACTTATGTGTGTCGTGTAACGTGTATTATAACCCTTGGATTTTATATATAATTGTAATGTTTTGTGTTGTGAATGTTTATTTGTGTTAGTACATCATTTAATCCTTTAAATTTATGTTTAGAATGATTGACCGAATGTCGATGAGGCTTGAAATTGATCAAAATCGCAAAAAATTGGAACTGAACTAATTTTAAAAATCTTGTCGACGACGCCATCAACGCCACCGACGACAGATTTTTCCTGAGACTTAGGCTATTTAACTCAATAGAGCTTGCCGACGGCGCTAACGACCCCGCCGACGGAGAGATACCGGAAAAACACTTTTCACCACGATTTTGATCAGTCAACCACCACTATTCATCATCCCCGTCCTCTTAAAAAACAAAAATTTCGATCTAGGGCTTGAAGATCTTGGATTTGGGGCGATTTCAAAGTTTTTAGACACCGAATTTTATCATCTCTCTGTAAGAGCTTCACTCCAAACTAATATTGTTTGATTTTCACCTTGAATTTCTATCATATTGAAGAGATCCAAAAAAAAAATTGAGAATGTGGAGAAAATATTTGGAAGAAATTCATGGAACTTAGCTTTAAACTCTTAGAGTCACTCTTGGAAGCCATTATTTGAGTATTTGAACTGTATTTTGAAATTTTGTTTATATAATTTTGATTATATTGAAATGGCTCTGTGACAAAAGAGGCGACTTGAGTTTGACGAGTCTCGCTTCATCAATGCGAAGGGTCAGTCGAGATTTACTTCAATATTTCAAGGGAAGAAATGTATACAAGATTGTGTTTTTGAGAGTCCGAGAGGAGTAGTCGAATGAGTTATTACCAAACAGAGGTGGCAGAATTTCTGTTAAACAACCAATAAGGCTGTTGTGAATGTTGTGAAAGAATTATATGCCAATGCATTCTATCCTGAGGACAGAATCGTTCGAGTAAGAGGGTTTTTTGTTGAGTTTAGTGTCACCCGCATTATTTCATTTTATGAAGTCCCAGACTCCTATAGCTGCAATTATGAAACCTTCAGTACAATGGAAGGCCCGCTGAACGATGTCATTAACTTTCTCACTGATGGGAAAGGGACATGGAAGATAAAGCGGCGAGAACGAGTAAATTTTTTTGCTTCCATGTTGAATGTCACATCTAAAGCGTGTCACTATTTTATTTCCTCTACTTTGTTATCTACCTATCACCATAGTGAAGTAACAAGAGATAGAGCTATTCTGAATTTCTGTATTCAGAACAATCAGACTATAAATGTCGGGAGAATTATTTATAAGAATATTTTAACCACGACAAGGAGTGAATCAAGTTGAGCTTTGGGACATTCTGGCCTCATTTATGCACTTTGCCAACTTTCTGGAGTTGAAGCTCGAGATGATGAACTAGGACATCCTGGACTTATTTATACAATTTGCAAACTTTTTGGAGTGGAGAAATGGGTTTACCCTATGAAACCCATTAGTAAAGCTAATTTAAAGACTTATGAATCCCATGAAGGATGGAGATCTGGGAGGAGTAAAGAACCTTCTACTAGTAGAGATTTCCCCTTTCCTAGTTATGACCTTCCTTCCTCTAGTTCCCCTACCCTTCAAGATTTAATGAATGAGTTAACCTTGCAACGAAAGAATATAGAGCAAATAAATGAAAGAATTGGGGGATTAGAATGTAGACATGATTATGATAGTGAGTACCTACAGAAATTAAATGAATGAATCAGAGGATTAGAACGTAGACATGATTATGATAGTGAGTACCTACAAAGGCATTCTGACTTTGAGATAGCTTACTACAAAGGCCCGACACTACAGAGGTGAACCTGATGTTACTTTTCCTGAATGCCCCTGTTATACTCAGTATCAGCCCAATCAACCTACTGACCAGGGAGACGAGGATATAATATGGGATTTTAATATATGATAGTGATTGATGTACTTTTATTTTGTGAATCTGTGATAAAGATAAATGTATGTTTGTTAGTACTTTCATTTTATTCTGTATTTTATTTTATGTTTTCAGTTAGATAATTTTTAATTATTGTTATAAATGTTTAGTGTTGCAGTTTGAAATTTGCATGTGTAGTTATAATGGACTTTGATTAGTATTTTGTAAAATTGTAATGTGATGTGATTTTTATATTTGCATTTTAATGTATTGTAATTATTTTTTATTTAGTATTGTGATGTGTTAGTGAAATATTGTGTTTGTATAATGTTTAGTTTTGTACTTACTTCAAAATTTCATTACCCAACAAATTCTCTAATGCTTTATTTGTATAGAAAGCTTCTAATATTACAGACCAGTTAAAGTAAAAATTTTGAGAAGGAACTGCAAAAGTTTCAGAAAGATAAAAATGCCTAAAGTGCTGAGGTATGATTTATATTTAGAATTTTTCTTTCCACCTATATCATTCCATATTGAAAAATTTAAGTTTGGGGGAGGGAAGAAAAATATTAACAATTATATGTTCTCAATTCNTTACAGACCAGTTAAAGTAAAAATTTTGAGAAGGAACTGCAAAAGTTTCAGAAAGATAAAAATGCCTAAAGTGCTGAGGTATGATTTATATTTAGAATTTTTCTTTCCACCTATATCATTCCATATTGAAAAATTTAAGTTTGGGGGAGGGAAGAAAAATATTAACAATTATATGTTCTCAATTCAAATATTTTCAAAAGTTATTAATATAATTTTTTGTAGTGAATTTAATTCAGATAACTATATTTTATAGATATTTAAATATTATGGTAGATTTAAAGGAATAATTTTGTAAGGAAAATTAATTTTGTTGATTAAGATGTTTAGTATAAGAGAGTAAGATTATATAACTATTTAAAGTAAAGAAAACTATATTTTGAAATATTAAGAATCTTAGAAATTCATTTAAGAAGAAAAGATTGGGGCTCAATGTTGTAAAAGCTATGAAGGCAAAGGAATGTTTTGAGTTTCAAATTTAGGGAAAGAAAAATGAAGTTCAAAATTATTAGAGGTGAAGTCATACCTATTTTACACTGATTTTGATGATATTGCACTTTAAAGAAAGATATTTTTGATGTTTTGTTGTGGTATGTTAAATTATGGTCATTAGAGTAAAAAGATGCAAAAATTAGAGAATTTTGAGCAAAAAAGACCAAAATATGAAGATTTGATCTTGGGCGCCGATGGCGGGCTGGACGCCGCCGACGACAGGTTTTTCCCGAGAGTCTAGAATTAAATATTCTAAAAGGCCGACGACATTGAGCACATCGGTTCTTTCAACAGATCCATTGAATGTGGACGATTTTTGAAGGGATGCTTGGACAACTCTTGAGAACTCTTCTACAACTTAAAAAAAAAACATTTGGAGGCCGAAAGAGGTGGTGTAATGAGTGTGTCCGCTAAGTCTTTGTTGTTTGTGGTGCCCATTAGAGTGTAGAGAGTGGTTAGTATTATGAGGAATTTTTTGAGAGATTGTAAGAGTGGAAGGAAAGTGAGAGATTTCTTTCTTATTGCCGCTTCGAAGGAGAAGTCTGTGTGCTGTAAAGAAAGAAAGAGATTCAGAGGAATTTTGAGGAGTTTGCTTGGGGAGTAATTAGAGATAAGTTGTACTTACTTATTGAAGTTTGTTTGACTTTGTTTTTATATATAAATTCCAAGTTTTGTCGTATCTTCTCCATGAGTTCTGAGTAGTTTTCTCTGTCTTTCTCCTTGTCTTGAGATTTTATGAAATGGTGATTTGAATTGGTTGTGCCATGAGAATGCTAAAGAAGTTGTGATGATCTTTTCACTTTAATCTTAATTTACTTTCAATATGGTCAATTAATTTGTTAAAATATGTTGAGTTTTACAACTAAAGTGAAGATTACATCCAAGATTTAGGGAGGTCAAAGTCCTTGAAAGTTGGGTGCAAATAAATAAGGAAATAAAAATTATCGAACGTAGAATTGGAGTTTTTAGAGTGACAGACTAAAATCCTCAATTTGGTCCTATTATTTTGGTACTGAAGTGTAGATGTTAGCCCTCAGGCGAGAGGAACGTGGGAGCAACGAAGTGAGAGCCGATATCCTTGCAGCCTAGCCGCAGATTTAGTAACCAAGCATAGAATTAGTCAATGTTCTTTATGTCTGGTTCAAAGGGTAAAGAGTAGGTATGCTCCTATTTGACACAATACAATTTGAACTGATTCAATTTATCCATTCACTTATATTTATTGACAAGGAGAGTGATGTTTTCTTATATATTGAACTTCACATTAGAAACTTTAATAGTAGAATTAGTTAATTAAGAGTTTATTAAAATTACATTTTTATTTCAATTG